>PVJS01005303.1:16533-64865 GCA_004027185.1 Glis glis | reverse complement strand
CACCACCACCATCACCACCACCACCACCACCACCACCACCACTAACAACAACAACAACAGCAACAACAAATTTACACATCATTTTTGCCTGTCTCCAAAGGGGACAAAGGGGCTCTGGGGTAGGGATGGGGTACTAAATGGTCATAATACCTGGATCCAGTCTTATTTTGCTTCGAGTTTTCTTCGGCGCTGGCTTCCTGGTCAATCATCCTTCTCTACTGGCTCCTCTCCTTCTGCCTCTGAATCTTCAGATTTGACACTTCTACACAAGGTCATTGCCATTATCAACAACAACAACAACAACAAAGCCCTTCCCTTGTCCTCCAGCAACTTCTTCTTTGTCTACCCAAACTCCTTGGAAAACGAATCTACACTACTTTCCTTAACCTTCACTCATTCCTTACATACTCACTCAAACTCTGTGTCTGGCTTTCACCTCTGCTGCATTTCTCTGAGAAGTTACCACCTCCCAGCACCACACTCAGTGATGAGCTCGTCCTCCGGGGCATTTCCCTTGGTGACTGCCTCCTCTGTATCCGCCTCATCTACACGTTTGTTATTCCACGCCATCTTGGTTCCCTCATTACCTCTGAGATCCCTCTCCATCTGACTCCTTACTGGTCCTTAAAAAAAGAGTTGTGCTCCCAGGTTCTGAATTCAAACAACTTCACTATTCTCCCCTGCGTTCTCTCTCCCTGGACACTGGATTCATTTCCATGGCTTCACCTCTCCTATAGGGAGAGAGCTTTACATGTCCCCCAACGTCCAAACATCCGCCTGACTTTACCCTCGCACGTGCTCTTGGTTTCTTAAGATTCATGAATCTTCATAGAGACGTAATCACATACCATGATATTCAGCCATTTAAGTGTACAATTCAAGAGATTTTAGAATAGTCACAGAGTTATACAACCATCATCACAAGCAAGATTCAGAATTCTTCATCACCCCAAAAAAGAAATCCTGTACTCATTAGCAGTCATTCTCCATCCCCAGTGCCCCACACACAACCATACATCTGGCAACCATCAATCTACTTTCTGTTTCTATAGATTTCCCTACATTGGACATTTCTTATAAATGGAATTGTATAATATGCTGCCTTTGAGGTCAATCTTCTTTACTTAGGATGTTTCCAAGGCTCATTCAGGTTGCATCATGCATCACTACTCCATCCTTTTTATGGCTGAATAATATGCCATTGTATGGATATACCACACTTTGTTTATCCATTCATTACTCGATGGGTATTATTCCATCAAAAGTTCTACATTTTCATTATTGTCAATAAGGTTACAATAAACATTCCTGTGCAATTTTTTGTGTGGCACACATGTTTTCATTTCTTTTAGAAATATTGCCTACATTGAACATTTTGAGAAGCTACCAAACTATTTTACAAAGCGGCTGACCCATTTTACAATACCCATGTATGGTAACAGACATTCTAGTGGGTGTGCAGTAGTCCTTCACTGCAGTTTTGATTCACATTTCCTAAAAGACTATGACGCTACACATTTTTTATGTGCTTATTGGTCATCTGAATATCTTCCTTGGAGAAATGTACATTCAAATCCTTTAGCTACTATTTGGGTTATCTGCCTTCTTATGATTGAGCTGTAAGAGTTTTTTATATATTCAAGATAACAGTCTTTTATTGTAAATATTTTCTCCCATTTTTCAAGGTGCTTTTTCACTTTCTTGATGGTGTCTCATGAGCACAACAGTGTTTAACTATGATGACATCTAATATCTATTTTCTTCTTTTTTTGCGTCTGTATATCTAAGAAGACTTTGTCTTTCTGAAGGTCAGGAAGCTTTTTCCGGTTTTCTCCTGAGTGTTTTAGCACTTACATTGAGGGTTATGATTCATTTTAAGTTCACTTGGAGTGAATTTTTGTGTATGGTGTGAGGTTCTTTCCCCATTGATTTTTCTTGGTACCCTTGTTGAACATCAATCAACCACAAATTAATGAGCTCATATTTTAAAAAAACAAACCTTAGTTTCTTTTCCAAAGCCAACTCCTGACTTCTTAAAAATGGCATTGCTATCTACTTTCCCAGTATTAAACATGAGGTAATCCTTGATTCTTTCTTTTTCTCTCCCATGTGCTAGCATTTGTCAAACCATGTGGTTTCTATCATTATTTATTTATTTGTGGTAATGGGGATTGAACCCAGGAGCATTCTACCTCTGAGCTACATCGCCAGTCCTATTTTATTTTATATTTTGAATCAGGGTCTCACTAAGTTGCAGAGGGCCTTCCTAAATTGCTGACGCTAGCTACAAACCTGTGATCCTCCTGTCTTAGCCTCCCAAGTACAGGGATTGCAAGTGTGTGCCACCACGCCTGGCTGGTTTCCATTCTTACAAGTTTCCTGTGTCCTTTTCATTAAATTGTCAATGCCACTGAACAAAATCAAATCCTCACTAGAGAACTGTCATCAAGAGGGTTGAGAAATAAATCCCTATCTAACCTGGCCTATTGAACTATCACAAATCCAAGCCATCACACCCATCATACTGCTAACGGTCAAGGCAGAGGAGCCAGATGCGCTGGGATATGAAATAAACCGAGTGTTAGAGCAAAGACCTATTCATATTCTCAGCCTAAAATAGATCATGCTAATTTGGAGACATGTTAGGAGCAGTCCCAGATGATTAGAAAACTTCCAAATTATTTTAAAGAAACTGTCAATTTACTATACATATTTGATCCTCTAATTTAGCCAGAGAGACTAATTTTTCAAACTTGGCTATCACTTCTTTATTGGTGGGTCAGGATGAGGATGACTAGTAAGACAATAGTTCTCAAAATGTGGTAGCCAGAGTAGCAGCATTGAGAACTTGTTAAAAATGTAAATATAGCCAAGCATGGTGGTGAATGCCTATAATCCCAGTACTTGGGAGACTGAGACAGGGGGATCGCAGGTTCATGGTCAGTCTCAGCAGCTTAGTGAGATCCTGTTTCAAAATAAAAAAATAAAACAGGGGGTGTAGCTCAGAGGTAGGACACCCTTGGGTTCAATACCCAGTACCCCCCCAAAAAAGTTAATGCTTGGTTCCTACCTGGGGGCATGGACCAGAATTGGTATTCTAACTTCCAGGTCATCCTTATGCCCACTAGATGTTTAAGAATCACTGTCTTGGGTGGTAGGTGGGATCTGGAGCCTGGACCATGGCTCCAGCATCTCAGGGTTACCTGACAATGTCACCGCCTCTTCTACATGATCAATGGCCAGGGAAGCCAAAGACCTCTGAAAATTCAATGGAATATCAATATTCAGTAGTTAAGACTCAATGGTATGGCTGAACATAGATATATATGTATATTGTTATGGTCCATGCTTAACTTCTGAAGGTATTAGGCTTCTGAAACTATTCAAAATTTAGTGTCCTCTGAAAGAAAAACTATGAATAATA
The DNA here is from genome assembly GCA_004027185.1 of Glis glis. Classification (NCBI taxonomy): domain Eukaryota; kingdom Metazoa; phylum Chordata; class Mammalia; order Rodentia; family Gliridae; genus Glis; species Glis glis. Next base: position 61,441 of record PVJS01005303.1, on the reverse strand, counting down.
CGTTACTTATTTTGATATCTCAAATCCCATATAACAGAAGCAAGACAGTACAGATATGAGTAGAACCTATTAATAAAGTATGCTTATACATAAATTTGACATTATTTCTCTTGAGAAACACTGAAGTATGTACCCATAGAGCAAAGCAATAACAGATATATAGCTTTTACCTAGAAATACATCCTCCCTGGACTTGAAACCAATCAGCCTCAGGAATCTAGAATCCACATTTCCAAAATCTATCTTTTACCAAAGCCCACAATAAATCCACTATTAATGAAACTTTTAGCACACTGTACAAATCACTTAAAAATAACTTTTGGGTCCAACAGACTCAAATTCAGCAGGGTGGCTTCAGGTTCAACGGTGTTTGTCAAAGGGAAGTGCTGCCATTATTCATCCCTGGCCCTATCCACGTGGACACTCACTGCCTTGGCCACTTTTGACCAGTCACGTGTTTTCGCGTTCCCGCGCTGCCCCCAGATAACGCATGCTATGTTGACTCTGCACCAAGCCTCGTCCTGCACCAAGCTGCTCCCTGTCTTCCAGCTGCCCAAGAGAGTTCCACACTAGCCCCTTGTTCTATCAGTCTGCAGTGAAATCAGGGCCAAGAAGAGAGGTCCCAAGGAGGGCGACAAGAGTGCAGGGCTAAACACTGATGTTTGGCTCCAGTTTCCCTTGTCCCCCGTCCCCCCACCTTCTCCCCATCCTACCTGACTGGAGGAGAATGGCAGAGGGGGCCGCTCAGGGAGAAGATAGGAACACCAGGAAGAGAATTACGAAGTTTCTCATCTCTCTGCGATGGCCTCTCCAGTCCCAACCTGCGCCCCTTTCCCCATCCTTTCTCCTTCTCGGTTGCCATTTTGGGCTTTCTTCACAAATTGAATCCTGTTTTCCAAATTGGCCAGTGAAAGTTTTTGCCATGCTGAAATCATTTCCAGAGCTAAATCAGGAAACCTGAGGCAGCCGGGCAACCTTACAGCTGGCTGGAATGAGGCTCCCAATAAAAGGCAGTGTGAATAAGGTGTATTGAGGCTAAATTGGATTCGTGTGAAGGGCCGCTTATGCAGAGGGGGGTGGAGGTGGAAGGAGAGGAATTAATGAACATAAGAAATTAAATGAGCTCAACCGAGCCTTTAAAAAAATATACTGAAAAATACTTGACCTGCCCTAACCTTTTTACAAAACGGAGATCTCTGGGGTTATTCCAGGCCCAAGAGAACCCCCTGGAAGGACGTGCTCCTGAGTTAGATAAGACAGAGGGCAGGAGGCGGCGCAGGGGAATGTGGTTTCTCTTACGGGGCTCAGAAGGATGGGAGGCACAGTTGGGAAAGCCAATATGCAGCGGAGAGACAAGAGGTCACCCGAACCGATGAAAATATTTAATCAACTAATCACAGAATACCTGGCACAAAAATAAACATGACTTCTCATCTGAGCGATCCCATTTTTCTTCAATGACATGAAAAGGAATCATGACCTATCATGTTCTTGAAAAATTATTGATCAATTTATGAGCCTAATGCTTTAATTGATTGCAATAATATTTTACTCACACCTCTAATCTGATTTTACTGCCACTCTCAGAGAAGCCATGGGGAATTCCACTGGAAGAATGATGGTGTGGTTATAAGCAAAAGGGGTTTTATATTAGTGGTACATATGTATTTTTATATTATAGGTATTTATACTTTATATTTGTTTTTATATTATATTTTATATTACAGTATTGATATACAGTCCTGTTAAAATAGTCTGGATTTGGAAAAATTCTCCTTCCTTAAGTTACCATCTAATTTTACTGTTAAGACATTTAATAACCTTAGAACAATAAGAGAATAGAGTGAATAATGCTATTAAATATGTTAAATACTGCTTAATGCTTTCTTAACAGTTTCAAAGTATTAGCATACATTTATCTCACTTTTACCTAAATCCTTTTTATGACATGGAAAGTAAGTTGTTACACCTATTGTTTGATTTCTGCTTCAGCAAGGGAACGAATATAGACAAATATCATATGCTATTCTGCCAAAAGCATTAGAAAGAAATAATACATGAATGAAAAAATGTGTATAAAATTATGCTTTAAGCAAAAGACTGAACTCCATGAAATCTGGGGTTATGTCAAACAGTTCTCTTAAGTAGTTCTCTTAAAGTCTACTGATATTGGAGCCATGGTATTAGGCATTCAGTAAATTCGGGTGGGGATGGGATTCACTTTATTTATTGAAAATCTTACGTAAAAAATTACATCCCCTCAAATTAAATTGCAAACAAAAGATGTTCTTTTCTTCCCATTAGGCTCTATAGCTTATTAGCACGTTTGATCTCTTCCAGAATTAATGACGATCGTTCCCATTAGAACCTCACACACTCCAAACCTGTTCGAAGGACACAAATATTTCAGGAGTCCTTAGAGTGCACTGTGTGGCACAGTTCGGCATTTGGAATCATTTGATTCCATGGGCTGAGTTTGGGGAATGTCTGAGGAAGTTGCCCGGCTTGCACATTGACGTTTTCAACAACTGCCCACATGGCTGCCTTCCATCCGCCATACGCTCACGAATGACTCTAAGTGGGCTGGGGCTGTGAAGAGAGGAGGCAGGAAGGGCAGGAGGCAGCAAGGATGATGGGATACAGGGAGGGAGAGCTGGGTCTTGAAGGTGTTTGCATCATGTATGTTGTACCAAAGTCAGATTGTACTGTGAGGGAATCTGAACAAGGGAATAAGTGATCAAGAATATACTTTGGATTGTGGTAGGGACTTTGTACTTTCCAAGTGTGATCTGAAACCGGGCTTGGTGGCCCATGCCTGTAATCTCAGTACTTGGGAGGATGAGACAGGAGGATTGCAGGTTTGAGGCTAGCATCAGCAACTTAGCGAGACCCTGTATCAGAATTAAAAATAGGGTTGGGGTGTAGCTTGGCGGTACAATGCTCCTGGGTTCAATACCAGAGCCATCAAATACATAAACTGAAAACAGACAAGTTAGGAGCCTTTCTCTAGATAAGGATAACAAGGTTTTAAATCATAGATAGTAGTCATAGGGTTGAACAGAGATTTGACTCTGTCTCTGGACTCTGGATGTGGAAATAATAGGACTCAGAGACCTACTACTGGGGGGTGCAGAGAGCAAGAGGGACAATCGCTAGCATGAGATTCCAGTTTGGGGTAAGGACAACTACGTATATGGTGGCCACATGAAAAAATGTGGCAGATTCAGGAGGAGCAGCAGGTGGTGGGTGAGGAGAGAGGGCAGGATGGAAGCAATTGGGCCATGTCTCAGTATCGCAGTGCTAAGAACAGCGCTCACACAGAACAGGGCTCAGTATGCACTGCTGGAAGGGAGAGAAGATGGGCGGATGGAGAGAAGAAAAGAAGGAACGAGAAAAAATCAGGGACAAAGGGGCCCAAATGCAAATAAGTCATGTGAGACAGGTCCTAGGAGGTGCCCATGCACATGCGCTGGACAGTTCACCAGGGGCCCACCCTGAGCCTGTGTGTGTGTGTGTGTGTGTGTGTGTGTGTGTGTGTGTGTACACTAGGTGAGTGCTCAGTGCAGGGGATGAGCTGGAGGCCATGCTTGAAAGAGCACGGTGGGTGACACAGTGAGTGGCCAGCAGAGGCAGGGACTGCATTAGGCCCAAGGAAGCATCACTTGAGAGAGCTGCTTCAGTGATTCTGGACATTAATCTCCTCCCCAGGGGAATCACCTTTGTCTCTTTGTCATTGTCCCTTGCCTTACAGGAGCTGCAACAGGTCTCTTCTGACTCCTCAAACGAGCAGTAAACACCATGCCTGGGAGATGCCAGGGCCAGAGCAGGGACGCGTCACTCCCACAGGGTGCTCGCCACACCTGCTGCCTTCCCACCAACACACCTTCCTCCCGAGTGTGGCCTCCTCACGGAGGACAAACATCATCTGCCCTGCTCTCCAAGAGACTGGCACAGAGCTGTCCGTGGGGCAAAGCTGTACTAGAGGGCTGATGAACAGTGATTCCTTACCCTGGCTCATTTTCATTAAAGTGTTATCTACTAACACAAAAGTTCAGAAGTGAATCCTGCCAAGATTATCTGCATCTTAATCAAACACCATGGATCTGAAGTATATAACCAGATTGTGGGGCTACATTTTTGGAAAACAGAATGATCCCAGGTGTCACTTTAGCCAAGCCCAAAAAGTAGGGGTGCCAGCCAGGTGTGGTGGCATATGCTTGTAATCCCAGTACTTGGGAGGCTGAGACAGGAGGATCCAGGTTCACAGCCATCCTCAGCTACTTAGCGAGGCCCTCTGCAACTTAACGAGACCGTGTTTCAAAATAAAGAAAAAAAAATAGCTCTGGGGGTGTAGCTCAGAGGTAGAATGGCCCTGGATTCAATCCCCAGTACTGCAAAAAAAAAAAAAAAATAGGGATGCCTAGTTAAATGTGATTTTCAGATAAGTAATAATTTTTAGTATCAGTATTCTCATGCAATATTTAGGATATGCTTATAGTAAAAAAATTCATTGTTTATCTGAAATCAAATTTAACTGGGTGGCCTTATATTTTTGTTTGTTACATTTGACAAACCTACCACAAATGTACATGATTCATACTAGTCTGAATCGTTTTACCACCAACAGATGATTAAGGCTACAAGAAGCACATGCAGCCAGGCGTGGTGGCTCACGCTTGTAATCCCAGTACCTGGGAGGCTGAGACAGGAGGATCACAGGTTCGCAGCCAGCCTCAGCTACTTAGTGAGGCCCTCCGCAACTTAGTGAGACCCTGTTTCAAAATAAAGAATAAAAAAATAGGGCTGGGGGTGTAGCTCGGAGGTAGAATGCCCCTGGGTGCAATCCCCAGTACCGCAAAAAAAAAAAGGAGTCACATGCACTCACTCATCAAACTTTACTGAGGATTAACTATGTACAAAATACTGGGGCACAGACAACTCAGATATGTCCCATGCACTCTAGAACAAAGCCTGGTAGGAGCATGAAGCACACAGGCAGAGAAAGAATACTACAAAGCAGGAAGCAGGGCTGGTAACATGCCATGCGAGTCTGGGGGAGGAAACCCCCTTCTCTATCCACCAGCATCAGGAGGGTTTCCAGGGACGGCATGCTGAGAACCATGCATGAGGGCATGCTGAGAACCATGCATGACTAATGGCATGCTGAGAACCATGCATGACTGATGGCAAGCTGAGAACCATGCACGACGGCATGCTGAGAACCATGCACGAGGGCATGCTGAGAACCATGAATGATGGCATGCTGAGAACCATGCATGAACAGGCTGGACAGTGAAATGAGGGCAGGTTGTGCAGGACCTGGACTACGGGACCAAAGAGTTTGGGTTTCACTACATAGACCAGGGAACTAGTGCCCTCAGTAAGGGGTGTCTATGGGTTCCAAACTGTCTCCAGGACTACTCAAATCCCAACCTGATAGAGCCAGTCTACCTGATTCCACATCCAAGCACCATACAACTCAGATGTCCTGGTACACAATCCCCATTGAGATGCTGGGTTTATTTGGTCACAAGTCATGGATGTACCATAGATTAAAGGTCCATTTGAACATGTATCCCATGAAAGTGAGACGGGAGGGGGCTCCCCAAATCTTAGGGTCAGAGCAACCTGGGCTCTGGAGGAGATAGAAAATGGGCAAGGACCCAGCCACAGACTACGTGGGGAAGAACCCCTGCTCTGAGACATTTTTCAGCTTATCAGAGAATTCAGGAGACATAAATATCTATAAAGGGGGGGAAGTCACCTGGGTTAAATGATTATGAAAGAGTAGAGTTTGAGAGAAATTCTACATATTATTTTTTTAATCAATGTTGACTAGGACTAGTATTGTAAACACCACAAGGTCCGTAATTAGAATGTTTTAAAACAATATGGCATCAAAGTCACTCAGCATTTTGTTTACAGAGCAGATGATCACAAAAGATTGAATGCAAATTTTAAGTTAGCTTTTGTAGTGTTCTTTTAAACATTATTGCATTTAAAATCTTCGTGAAAATAATCTGCCAGGGGAAAAATACAAATACATTTTTCTCTACCCTTCCTTTTATAACTTGCCTAATGCATATATACTACTCAATATTTAAAGCTTGAAAACTTTCTCTTATAAATCAAAGTACCGGCCGGGCGTGGTGGCACACGCTTGTAATCCCAGTACTTTGGGAGGCGGAGACCGGAGGATCCGGGTTCGCGGCCAGCCTCAGTTCTCTCTCTCTCTCTATCTCTCTCTGTCTCTGTCTCTCTCTCTCTCTCTCTCTCTCTCTCCTTAGTGAGGCCGTCCGCAACTTCGTGAGACCCGGTTTCAAAACAAAGTATAAAAAATAGGGCCGGGGGTGTAGCGCGGAGGTAGAATGCCCCTGGGTTCAATCCCCGGTAGCGCAAAAATAAATAAATAAATAAATAAATAAATCAAAGTACCAAAAGTAAAAAAGAAACTAAAATAATGTTTTTCCAGCTTAATTTTCAAATTTAGCTTGATATTCTTTTTTGCTCTAGAGAAAATATTTATGTTGTATCCAGTGCACATTAAAAAGGTCCTCTAAGGAGTTAACAACGCATGCAGAGTTGACATATAGTTTATGTTAATTTTGAAAAACATGATGTACCAAAGAATGGTGAAATCCCCTTCATTTTGACTTGGCTACTTCATCTTTAAAATTTTCAAGCCAGGTGGGGTGGGGCATACCTGTAATCCCAGTATTTGTGAGGCTGAGACAGGAGGATTGCAGGATTGAGACCAGTCTCAGAAATTTAGCGAGACCCCCGGCAATTTAGCAAGACCCTGTTTCAAAATAAAGAATAAATTAAAAAATAGGAATGGGGGTGTAGCTTGGAGGTAGAATGCTCCTGGGTTCAATCTCCAATACCAAAAAAAATTATTTTGCCGGCCGTGGTGGCGCAAGCTTGTAATCCCAGTACTTGGGAGGCGGAGACCGGAGGATCCAGGTTTGCAGCCAGCCTCAGCTACTTAGTGAGGCCTCCGCAACTTAGTAAGACCCAGTTTCAAAATAAAAAGGATAAAAAAAATAGGGCTGGGGGTGTAGCTCGGAGGTAGAATGCCCCTGGGTTCAATCCCCGGTACCACAAAAAAAATTTTTTTTTTCAGAAAAAATATATGCATTTCATATAATATATTCAGTTTAAAACAGCATATGACTTCAATGTGCTTGATTTCAGGCATGCTGAAAGTTCCTAAAAACACAGTATATATAGACTCAAATGTTAATTATAATGTATTGAGAATACAATGAGGAAAAACATGCTCTCGTTGTTAAAAACAAAAAAAGTAAAACCAAGTATGAGTATTAAAAATGGAAGTCTTAGAAAAAAAATGAACTTTTGACCTTTCAAGCATGAATGGAAAACTGTTTGAATCATGTACAATGTACCTGTGTTACTGAGTCCATTTTTTTATAAAGGGAGTAAATGTGCATATGTGGATTTCTCATTTTTAACTACTCTGATTTATCAAAATCACTCATCTAAAAATAATTGTATAGAATCAAACCTAAACTCATAACTGAATAATGTACATCTACACACACAACACAAAATTTACCATGACTGCTAACTGAAACCTATTTTGTGGTCCCAATTTTGTCTCTTTAATGCCTATTTCCTGGTTTAAAAAAAAACCAGAAATTTTCAGAAATTCAATAGCGATGTCTTAAGGTTGATAGAATGAGGCTGTCTTTTCAGCCCTACATTGGTATTTTGTTATTGTTGTTTATTTGCTACTGAGGATTGAACCCAGAGGCCTTCTACCTCTGAGCTACACCCCCAGACCTATTTTTAAATTTTAAAACAGGGTCTCACTAAGTTGCTGAGGCTGGTCTCGAACCTGCAATCCTCCTGTCCCAGCCTCCCAAGGACTGGGATTACAGGCGAGCGTCACCACACCCAGCTCCTGTCACTGTTTTTAAGAGAGAATTCCGCAGAATTTTTGCTACAGGAAAAAGACAGCAAATGTTATAAAAATCTACAGAAAATGTGGGTTGACAGTAGATGGCACAACCCAGGCAAGACAAAGGTTCAGGAGGACAGCTGGGTTGCAGCTACCTCCCAGGGTGCTGATGAGGACAAAGCATCGCCTTGCTCTGGAGCCCTACCATGACCACTCCACACACAAGAAGGCCTTGGCATGGTGCAAAGGGCAGGCGAGGTCCCAGCCCAGGGGACGCTGGACCATAGGTACCTGGAGGCTTTCAGGGTATTCGTCCCTAATCACCCAAGTAGGACATCTTAGGTCAACTGCTATATTGCAAGACAAGTTTGGTAAGCAATCCCTACAGCATGATGCTTTCTGTTCTGAAGCCACTAGATGTTTTTACATCACCATGGGGCATTTTGAATTTCAAGAAAGTCTGACAAAGCATATGAGGCACAGAGAGAGGCAAGGGATATATGCTTTACAAATGTGTCTAAATCAAAAAGGTATTGCTTTGTATTTTTATTGTACTGAAAGAGCTCATGATTTCAAAGCACCCCATGGTGAGTCCTTTTGTATAATGATCTTCTACTCCCCAAGACATCTCATTTGGAAGAATGCATTTTTATAAATCACTGTTTTCATTTTGTCTCCTACCCCTCTCCCTCGTCAGGATTGTTCCCAAGTATGGTTGGACCTCTCCTCTCTGCAGGTTCCGTAACCAGGAGTCAAGCATCTGTAGAGTCAACCGACTCAGATTGAAAATATTCTAAACTGGATGGGGATGTAGCTCAGTGGTAGAGTGCATGCTTAGCATGCACAAAGTCCTGGGTTCAATCTCCGGCACCACCAAAAAAAAAAAAAAAATTTGTACTAAATATGTAAAAAATAAATAATTATTTTCTGGATAATAATTTTGTTTTTTGCCATTATTTTCTAAATAATACAGCATAGAAATTATTTATATAGCATTTACATTGTATTAGGTCTTATAGTAATCTAGAGATGATTTATAGTATACCAGAAGATATCTATAGCTTCTATGCCAGTACTATACCATTTCAAAACAGGACTTGAAGCCAGGCGTGGTGGCGCATGCTTGTAATCCCAGTACTTGGGAGGCTGAGACTGGAGGATCCAGGTTCACAGCTAGCCTCAGCTACTTAGTGAGGTCTTCCACAACTTAGTGAGACCCTGTTTCAAAATAAATAGCTCAGAGGTAGAATGCCCCTGGGTTCAATCCCCAGTAACGCAAAAAAACCCAAAAAACAAGTCTTAAACATCCATGGAATTTGGTATCCAAGGTGGGTGCTAGAAGCAATCTCCTTCAGATCCTGAAGGACTACAGCATTAGCAAAGTATTCACATATCCTAAAAAAAAAAAGAGCTCTTGAAGTTTTAATGCAACCTGGATCGCGCTGTCAGAAGATAATCTTAAGCTTCTTTACAATATAGGGCTGGGTCGTGATGAGCCAAAACCCCACAACCACTAGAGCTAGACATGGACCCTGGCCCGGATTCCCTATACCTGGGACCAATGGTGATCGATGTTCTCTGTCCAATACTGATGACAGCTTTGCATCCCACATCTGAGGATATCTGCCACCTGCCCCAGGCCAGCATCTCTCAGCTGTCACCTAGACACCTGTTCAGGCTCGCCACTGGGCAGCATCTCCATCCCACAAGAGACCCTTGAGGCCTTTCTCTTTGCTTCTTGCTTTAGTAAGTTCCATAAGGAGACTCACTAAAGAAAAAGACCTTCTAAATTTAATTATTTGGACTTTTAAAGGAAAAATTGCAAGATACTTTAGAAATCACCTAGTCCATTATTTAAGATGAAGAAACACTTGCAAGTGTCAACAGTTTTTTTTCCCCTGCTATGGTCTGACTGTGCCCACCAAAAGTTCATGTGCTGGAACCTTGATTCCCAAGGGAGCGGTGTGGAGAGGCGGGACCTCACGGGGCATGTTCAGGTCATGAGGGCTGCGCTCTGAACAAATTAAGGCTGTTCTGGGGCGTGAGTTAGTTCTCAGGAGTGGCTTTGTTATAAAAGCTGCTTCTGCGCTTACTCCTGTGGCCTTCTGCTTTTCCCACATGAGATATCACTGCCCAAAAGTCCTCAGATACATGCACCATACCCTGGGACTTCTCGGCTTCTAAAACCATGAGCCAAATACATTTTTTTCGTTATAGATTATCCAGTATGTGGTATTCCATTATAGCAACACGAAGCTGACTAAGACATTCCCGAAGTTGCAGCATTAAACAGAAGACGAACGCCTTTATCTTCTAACTCCTAGTTAAGGCCTCCTTCGACTCACAGACTCCACACTGACTTTTTCCTCCTGACCTCAGTTCAGGACCTTGCTGAAGCCCACGCTGACGCTCCTGTAACTGGGGCTTGTTGCTTGTATTATTTTGGACTGAGGCTACCGATTTCCATATTGCTAGATGCTAAGCTACTGAAGGGAGGGATTTTTCACAGAGTAGATCCCTAATAAGTGTTTGATGAACAAATAAATGACTGAATGATCATTGTCTGAAGGACCCAGCAGGAGGGGTTGTCTGTGTAGCCTGGGATGTAACATCATGTCTCTTACTCCCCAGGAGGCCCTGCTCCACCCTGTGACTGTTTTTGGCAGGTGACGGGAGTCTAGATCAGAAAGAAGCTTCAGGAACTCTGCAGAAGAGATGGCTTTCAAGGTGGATATGGGTGTGGGCATGTGTGCCTGATAGTACGTCTCTGAATAACACCGTCATCTCAGGGAGACAAGTGGCCGCTCAGGGTCCCCACAAGGAGCCGTACATTCGGGAATTCTCAGGGGGAACTCCGAGCCAGGGAAGTCTTAGATGAGGGCAGCACAACTAGGTAAACTGGAACTTCTGTGGGCTTTGTCATCCAGCCCTGGGGGACACAGAGGACATTGGTGCTACTGCTAAATCTTACTTCCACATCCCGTCCTTCTTGGCTGAAGATGTGGCCTCGGGCCTGGGAACTCCCCTCCTCGCAGCAGTCAGGGTGGTATGGCAGGAAAGCACAGACCAGAGCCAGCCACAGAGAACCACAACTGCAGCCAGCCTGCCCACCTTCCCAGGGCCAGCCTCCTTGACTTTGGCATGGGCCAAAGGACAGTGTCTGCCCTCCTTTACTGGAGGGTGTTTGTCCCTAGGGGACACCCCAGCCCCGCCCTCCTTGAACCCTCTAGTCTAGCATGGAAGACAGACTTTGAATGATTGACTACAAGTGTTCTGTCAGTTACAAAATAAAGAAGAGGCCGGGCCTTGGTGGCGCATGTCTGTAATCCTAGTACTTGGGAAGCTGAGACAAGAGAATCACAGGTTTGAGGCTAGCATTCGGCAACTTAGTGAGATCCTGTTTCAAACTTAAAAATTAAAAATTAAAAATAGGACTGGGGGTGTAGCTCAGAGGTAGAATGCCCCTGGGTTCAATCCCCAGTACCACAAAAAATAATAAATAAAATAAAGACAAAGTAAGGAAGAGGATGCAGTTAGAGTTTGCAAACGAGATACCAGCTTAGTCTGAGGGAATCCGAACAATTTACTTGGGGAGTCATAATCAAGATGGGGTGCAGTGAGAACCAAACTCTAACAGGCATTGATTGAGGAGACATTACGCTAGCCTGTGCTAGGCCAGGAAGGAGGCCAGTGGCTGGGGATTCTGGATGAACAGGACAGACACAGCTACTACCCTCATAGAGCTCATGATACAGTGGATGAGAAAGATCACAGTAGATTATGTAAATAATGAATTACTTGCAATTTAGACAAATGGCATGGGGGGAAAAAAGAACCGAGATAATGTATGTCTAAGTGCTTCATGAACGTTCCCATCCCTTATTAAATGCTCCTTTCTGCCGAGATACTAGAAGGGACAATGGGAGAATAAAGTTAGAACTAAGCTTCCTTTCTCCGTCCTTCTTCTCTCCCTCTTCCTCTCCCCATCCGCCCACCATGTCTGTCTGGGAGCTGGTAAGACTTCTTTTGTGAACAGACCAGGCTCAAGGTAAATAATCAGAGTCATTTGTGATGTTTTTATTCTCCAAGCTCTATTTTTACTTAGGGTGTCAGATTTAAATGTTAACAGTGCTATTGTATTTTTTTTTCAGAATGCTTTGATCCAATACTGACACACTGGCATAATTAATAATACCTAACTTTATTACTTGGAGAAAACTTAAGACCAGGGTGCCCGTGTATTTGGGCTATGCGGCCAGGAAGTGAGTGGTGGTTCCAACCTCCGTGTAAGTAGGACAAAGGTGACCTGTGAGATTTTTTTTAAGGACTTTTTTTAGACTCCACTAAGGAGAAAAGACCTTCACCAAGAAGCCTGGTCCTAAAGCTGCTCTGAACCAAGAGAGAAAACCCTCAGGCTATTTCAGGAAATGATGGAAGAAAGCAGAAGTTTTAATAAGTTTACTATAAAAAATATTAAATTTCAAAGCCAAAAAACAATCTCCTAAGGCTTCAGTAGAACCTCAGCTCAGACGGCTTTGTAAACATGACCTCATCTTTATTAAAGACAGCATCGCTTGGGATCTGGCGGCGAGGAAGAGGGCGAAGAAAACGGTCACTTCTCCAGGGCCACTTGGAAACCTGTCACGGCGACCTGCCGTCAGTCACTGAAGGTCCACCTATCCATGTACACGTTTGTAGTTAACGTCTCAGGTTTACATCACTTTATTTTATATGAACTGTCCTTTCCCTAGAAAGGAGAATTTTGAGGAGCAGGGAGCCCTACTTGTGCCAAAGGAGTTGTTGCGAGGCCTGCTCAATAGCCAGGGCCTCCAAATGTGTGACGCAAGAGAGGGAGTGGAGTTGTGGGTTGGCCCCTGGGGCTTCCAACAGAGGGTAGACAGACATGGAGATAAGATAGGTGGTTCCTGAGCAGGCACTGCAAATTTAACAATCTAATACTTTTATTATGCAAGGTCTACAGTGTACACTGTCAACAATTGCATGAAGGAAAAATACCAAAGTGTCTGATATTTTAGCACAAAACACAGTGGCAACTAAATCCATCTTTTGTAACCACCTCCTCAACTTTAAGAAATAAGCACCTAGGCCGGGCGAGGTGGTACACACCTGTAATCCCAGTACTTGGGAGGTTGAGACAGGAGGGTTGCAGGTTCAAGACCAGACTCAGCAATTTAGCAAGACTTTCAGCAACCTACAGAGACCCTGATTCAAAACAAAAAATAGAAAGTAAAAAAAAAGACTGGGGGTGTAGCTCAGAGATAGAATGTCCCTGGGTTTAATCCCCAGTACCACAAAAACAAACAAAAAAGAAATAAGCATAAGCATCTATTATTATTTAAAATGTGCCATAAAAGACCCATACTGGTAAATACGATGTCACATGTCATAAATCACAAAGTTTCTAAGATGACATATTGAAGTACAAAGTACAAATAAAAAGGTACTCATATCATGAGCATATGGCTCGATGGATTTTCAGAAACCAAGCATGATGTTTTACGGCCAACTTGGACTAATCTTTCAAATGATGTGACAATAAGAGGCAGGTTAGAATATGGACAGGAAAAGCCAGTAGCCAAGGAGGCTGCTTGGTCCTTCTTTAGTTCTGGCTGAGGAACACTAGATAAATCGCTGACTTCTTTGGATCTTCATTTCCACATGTCATCAGATTAGACAATTTGTGAGTGTACCTTCTAAGCTAAAATGTTAGACTTTGAAAATAAAGGCTGCGTCCACTCCAAAATAAATGCTCTACATGGTACCATCTACAGAACACTTCGGATGACGCAGTGGAGCCAGCACGTGACACTCACTCGCTACCATGCTGGGGAGAAAGTAAACTTGGGCTGTAACCCTTCTTTTTCCCCCTTGCTAGTCCACTTCCTTCTACAATTACTACCAAGAAGTGTGTGTCTTCAGTGACCATCAAAAAGAGAGGCGAAGTGTGGACAGCAGAGCTGAACCCGAGTTTCCAGAGAGCCAAGTTCTGGAGACGTGGGCTGCCTGGTTCCCGGCCCTCCGCCCCTCAGGACAAGTATGGCTGGAGTCACCACCCAGGCCAATTCCGGGCCCGCGTTAATTAAGATGTTCTCCTCTTTGATTCTGGAACTGAATTCTGGTTTTGACTCTAAGCAAGCTGTGTGTGTGTGTGTGTGTGTGTGTCTGTGTGTGTGTGTGTGTGTGTGTGTGTGTGTGTGTGTGTGTGTTACTGGGGATTGAACCCAGGGCGTTCTATCTCTGAGCTACACCCCAGTTTTATTTTTTATTTTGAAATACAGTCTCGCTAAATTGCTGAGGCTGGCCTTGAACCTGCAATCTTCCTCTCTCGACCTCCCAAGTACTGGCATTCCGGGCATACACCACAGTGCCCTGCTTTCCAGCAAGCTTCTAAAGTCAGTCTTTTTATAAATTTTAACAACGTGTTGCTCTTTGGGTTTGTAATGAGGTATTCTTGTGGGCACAGGTAGTGCCAGTTGGAAGAGTGCACATGCTCTCACACTTATCAAAAAGACAAGGTGGTCTAAATCAGCTTTTCACCTCTTGGTGATGAAAAAGCATAGAAGGAAAAATATATAATGATAAAGATAATTCCAGGAGCTGGGCCACCTATTTTAGAACATTCCAGCAACTCATTCAGATCTGTTGTGTATTATATTTTATTATGTCCACGGTTTAAAAGGCACCTAAATAGAAAGAGTTAACACATCTTCCAAAAATATAAGCCGGGCGTGGTGGCACACGCTTGTAATCTCAGTACTTGGGAGGCTGAGACCAGAGGATCTGGGTTGCAGCCAGCCTCAGCTACTCAGTGAGGCCCTCCGCAACTTAGTGAGACCCTGTTTCAAAATAAAGATAAAAAAAAATAGGGCTGGGAGTGTAGCTTGGAGGTAGAATGCCCCTGGGTTCAATCCCCAGTACCGCAAAAAAAAAAAAATATATATATATCTTATAGACTAGGACAACACTAATGTTCTCCACTGCAGGCTGGTTTTGAAGGGCTGTCAGAGAATTCTGTGGTGGCCTCTGATATACTGTGGCAATGGTGCACCGCACTGTGTCACACTAGTCTGAAAAGACAAACACCAGCCTTTGCTCCTTCGATCAGCCAGCACATATTGGGCTCATCCTATCATCTTTTCACTGAGTTAGACACTGAAGAAACCCAGTGAAACACACCATTCTTACCCTTGAGGAGTCAGCAATCTATCTGGATAGGTAGATACATAAATAACTAAGTGATAAGTTATTGCTACAGACCACATGAGACAGGGAGAAGAGTTAATTGTGGGTGCTTGGAAGATTTCAGTCTAATACTAAAAGGGTACATTTTATTTAAGGGTGAAAAAAAATCCACCAAAATGGAAATACAAAGGAAAAATCTAATGGATTCGAAAGTCTGGAAGAAAATACCACATTCTATGCCATTTGCCAAATGCCAACTGGCTCGAAGTTCTAGAAGCATGTAATTAAAGTCGGTATGTTGAGAGTTGAGTATGCAAGACTATTTAAAATGGGCAATGAGGAAGGCATATTTCTCTAAATTTCCTGACTCTTAAAACCCAGTCCTCACTCTGGAGACACACTGCCCTAGGCTCTTTACTCCCAGTTGGTATTACTAAAATGAAAATTAAAAAAAGGTAATGGTAAATATAAAAGTTATTTATGAACTAAGCAATAAAGCATGAAATGGCAATCCTCCGGAAAATACCAATTATCTTGGCTGGTAGACATGTAAATTTGCAATCAATTACTTTTTCTAGTTTATTGATTAAGTAAAGAGTCCTTAAGGAGAGACTTCAGGGAAAATGTTATGCTACTAGATTCTTAATAACACAAAGCAATCTACCAGTCCTCAGTAATCCCAATAGAAATATATAGCGGATCAGCTGGAAAATTGTTGAAATTGCTGTTTTTTGAGAAACTGTGCATGAATGTTAAAGTCTTCAAATTACTACTTCAACCACAAGATAGCAGATTATAAGGTAAAAGTACTAAGAAGTTATGTATAATCACTTATAATGTGGCTATTAAAAGTTGAATAAAATTTTTAAAAAGTCTTTACAACTCAAATAATAGAAAAACATTCAGGTCACTCCAGTTAAATCACAATATGTCTCTTAATTCTGTTAAACCTATATGCTATTTAAGTTTATAAAACTCATGTGTACAATTTAAACATCAATATAACACTGTGAGGAAATCTGTCATTCTGGTAAAAGCTAAATTTTCCATTGATAAATGCTTAATGTTAATATAAAGATATGGTGTATAAAACTGCAAACTCTTAGTCACAAAGACCCTTATTTTTCCTATCAACCTATTCCAATTATTAGCATCAGTTATCTAATACAGACTGCACAGCAATCAGTAGATTCATTTTATTTTATTTGTAAAGTTTCTAAATAGATGATTTTCAGACATTCAGTAAGGGAAGCATATACACTACCACTAGAAAAGATTATCAATGTGTTAGTCTTTTAGGGCATCTTTTTTCTTATACTTCAGAATTAAATTTCTACAAACAATGGTGAGCTTCAAGCCATGCAGCAGCATGGTCAGTATGTATGGTTTTGAATTATAAGTTATGTCTTGGTTTCCATTTCACATGTAGTACTTAGTACAGCTAGAGAGTTAGTTCCTATTGCCTGTTCATTTTCTTTCTTCTTTTTTTTTTTTTTTTTTGCAGTACTGGTGATCAAACCCAGGGGCATTCTACCTCTGAGCTCCACCCCCAGCCCTATTTTTTATTCTTTATTTTGAAACAGGGTCTCACTAAGTTGCAGAGGGCATCACTAAGTAGCTGAGGCTGGCCGCGAACCCGGATCCTCCAATCTCAGCCTCTCAAGTACTGGAATTACAAGTGTGCGCCACCACTCCCGCCTTGCCTGTTTATATTCATACAGATTTGATCAGTGGCAATTTAATCAAGTACCCCTTTTTGCATAGTTATGTGGAGTCATGTAGAACGAAACAAAGAATTGGGGGTCCATCCTAATCAGAAAGTTATCCCTAAGTCAACTTTCTGTGAATAAAACCACCTCAAAATCTCATATCTACTTGGGCTTCCTTGGTCTGAAAAATTTACCACTTCAGTACAAACCAGGCATTAATCTCACGATATCCCCCCCCCAGTACATTTTTTAAAAACAATGAAACCTCCTTTACTTGGTTCATTTTCTTTTGCCTCTTTAAAACATGATTTCTGATCTATTACACTCTCCTTCCGTTTAAACACTGAGTGCACAGAGCCCGACGGATTTTTTCCCCTTGCTGGCACGCCTGTCCTATTTTCTGCACACTAGATAAAGTCCACCCAGATGCGCTGACGGGCGCCTCCCTCCCTCGGTGCCCTCCCACCCTGGATGCCTTTCCCGTCCTCCTCCTCCATATTCTTGGGTGGGCAGAAACCTGGGGAGACACAGCCACCAGGCAGCTTGCTACTCTCATGCAGCACATCTGGGCTTTATATCAGACCTTTAATTAATCCTCAGTGAAAGCCAAGCTATGACATTTTGACTGGGCAGGCTCCAGTTCTGGACAGGTCTTGATTTATTGCGACTGAGTCTCAACCAACTTTGATTTATTTCAGCTTTGGGGAGGAGGGCAGACTCGGAACAGAAAAGCGCTGTTGAATGTCGAGCACGTGATGTCAGGACAAGACCTCCAGACTTCCGAGGGCCGCGGGGCAAGTGGGTCAGCAGAGATTGGCCTCGGAGCAAGCCGTTTGTAAAAACCTGAGACTTAAAGAACATGAAATGGTACAAAACAAAATAAACGCAATCATGGACGGGAGAAAATGGTTCTTGAAATAGCGGGCCGATGGCTGCAGGATAGGAAGTCTAGCCTTATCTTTGGGAAAATGAGGAATCCCAGGGGCTTTAGTGATAATTGGGGCTCTCATTTGCATTTGGGGAGCTGCGCTGCCCCTCCTTCCTGAGAGCTGTCTTAGGGAGCGAAGGGGGAGCCCTCCAAAACAGTTCCCCTCCTCAGCGACACCAACAGCTTTTTTTTTTTTTTTTTTTGCGGTACTGGGGATTGAACCCAGGGGCATTCTACCTCTGAGCTACACCCCCAGCCCTATTTTTTTATTCTTTATTTTGAAACAGGGTCTCACTAAGTTGTGGAGGGCCTCACTAAGTAGCTGAGGCTGGCCGCGAACCCGGATCCTCCGGTCTCAGCCTCCCAAGTACTGGGATTACAAGTGTGCACCACCACACCCGGCTTGGCTCTTTAAATAAAGGCAGATTTCCTTCATTCAAGCAGACAGATTAAGTCAAAAGAAAGCAAAGTTATTTGATTAAACAAAGACAAAGAGTTAGTTGACTTAAGTGATGGGTTTCTGTCCAGGCTTTCCTGGTTGAGGCCTTGAAAATGGGCTGTGTGCAAGGTATGTCCTTGAGCCCATCAGAATGGTGACTGCCACCGCCACCCTGCACTGTGCAGTCAGCCACGTTGGGGCTCGCAGGACAATGCCTTTCAGCGCCTCTCTGCAGCCTTCCCCAGGCCTAACATGTTGGCTGGCACACGGCAGGGGCTTCATCCCAGCATCTTTGCCCACAAAGCCCCACCTCCTTCCCTGGGGGATGTACTGCACAGGACAAGGTCCCCAGTGTCACAAAAAAACTATGGCCAACAAAAGACAAGTGTCCAACTGATAGAGGCAAAGTTCCTTAAAAGCAAACTAATTGTAGGAAAAATGGGTTGTAAAAGAAAGAAGAGTGGAAGTAGAGGAGAGGGGATGGGACAGAAGAGGTGGACAGAGGCAGCTAGACCCAAGGCAGCAGGCGGAGACAAGCTTTGGCCTTGGGACACTTAGATTCAAACTCATAGCTAGTTTTCCTGCAGGCGCCCTGGGCCAGTTACTTAACTAAGCTGAGCCTCCTATTCTTCAGGGGCAAAATAGGGGTCAGGCACTTATCTGCAGGGCTGCTGGGACTCCTGAGGAGAGGCCTGGAGAGCTCTTAGCACCTTCAACACAGGGTGGCTCTCACAGTGCGGAGCACCCAGCGGTGAGGGGGTCAAGGCACCTGTGTACCAGTGAATGCACAGTTTGTGGGTGCTGGTGTGTGAGGCCCTAATAGGGTATCAGTGAACCTGTGAGGTCTCTGGGAAGGAACATCCAGGTGGCTGTGAGCCCCTGCCCCCTGCCAGGCTTCTACTCACCACGTCTTTCCTCACAGATCCACATAGAATGACCGTTCCTAAAGACACAATCATCATTGCCTGCGATTACTGAATGAGTGATGCGTGTGACAAGTATTAATGTGATTGCCAGCTCTGTGAGTAGACTTAAAGGTTGAGCAGCACATCAGGGACAGCAGAGAAGTGCTATCGTATTTCAAACCACATTCAGGACAACACACACATGTGCACACACACACACACAAAGATACACACACACACTCCATCTTGTGGGTGGTCTATTCCCTACTTCTGCAAATAGTCCAGTGCCAACTATGAGGGCTGGTGTGCCAGTACTCAGTGAGCAAGCTCCAACCATGGGTGAGCTGTGAAATCCACAGAATGCCTGAGATTTTTAGGCATGAGGCAGCTCACACCAAAACACTAATTTGCTATAGATGAAATAATCAAAGTCAACAACCACACAATAAAATGCAATTGTTTTGTCAGTGAAGATAGCATATTTCAATTTTTAATTGCCCTTTTTAAAACCTAAAGTCCAGGCTACTTGGAAACATGTACTCATTGATTTTGGAATCAAATTCTTTCCACATCTCTAAGGTGCCCTAGTTTCTCAGAGATTCTGAAGAGGATGGGGGCTGTGGAGCCAATGGGGAGAAGTACTAGGAATTCACAAGACCCAGGAAGCTAGGAGTCCTGGGTCTGCACAACAGGGGGTTTCCTGTCCCTCCAAAAATATCTGTGCTGGAAAGCGGGGAGACAGAAAGAGCCAAGAACCAGAATCTCTGCCTCTGGAGGAGATTCATTCTAATCAGGCAGAGGGGCCTGATTCCAAGGGCCCCAGGTACTCAAAGCCCAGGTGCAAGGTCCTTCAGACAGCGGGAAGCAGACACAGGACTCACTGTGGGGCTCCCTGAGCTAGGTGAGGCCCAGCCTCCTGAGAACCAGGTGTGGACTGATGACACACACCCCTCTACATATCAGGCCAGAATTCCTTATTTTTCTGTTAATCTGTAAGCAGGAGGAAGATGAAGGTCGAAGTAAGAGGTACCTATGTCTGTACTTGAAAGTGTAAACCCTAACATTATTTCCTGTTTTGCACATAAACTTTCTCTCCCTTTTTGGTTGCTGGCTCTTGGGAAAGATGGTTGAGCATGGGTGTGTGCATGGGCGTGTATGTGTCTACCTTAATGTGAACCCACATACACCCAGACTCGGGTAATTGAAAAGCTCCACAGGACAGAGAGGGGAGGATGAGAAACCAGTGGGCAGGTTCTAGCAAATTGAGCGCCACACAGTTCTGTGCCCCTGTTTTCAGAGCTGATTTCAAACCAAATTTGAACAAACAAACCTGACACAAAGCAATATGCTGTGACCTACAGAGAGAGTTAACGTCCTAAAAATATTTCTAAGGAAGTTTTGTCTATGAAATCCAAAACCAATAGCTACTTTGGGCCAGAAGAGTAGTGAAACAGAGCAATGATAGGAACCCTTGTGGAACTGTCCCACCATAAAGGGATCTTCTAGCACATGTGAATACTTTGTGTCCCTTTTATTGTTGTAGAGGCTCAGAAAAGTTACCCCAAAATATACCACTTTGGACTTCAAACCGAGAGCAACAGGGAAGAAGAAAATACAGGGAATGGTTTTTCTCTGAAGTTTCTCTACCTAAAAACCAGATTTGACAAAGAGGAACAGGACTGCCCTCCAGCTTGTTACTGAAACACCATTAAGCAAGGACAATTAATCTCACATCACAGAGGAAGAGAACAAAGTCAAACACCACACCCAGATCCCAGAGGAACTTTGTCCCAGGCCACTACTGTCTGTTCTTCAGGTCCATTGTCTCCCCTAAAAATCACTTACTTCTTCTCTAACAGTGCTGATAGGATATGGTGCTCCCCCATGAAGCAGGTCTTGAAGCCTCAGCCCTCTGCCCTTCTTTTAGTTTCACATTTTGTGTGGCTCCTGTGCACATGCACACATAAATAACTGCGTGTCTTTTCTCCTGTTGATCTGTCTATTGTTGGTTCATTAAAGCCCACTCTAGCACAGAGCTTCGGAGGGAAAGTTTGAATTTCCCTACAGTGTATTTCTTTTCCTGGATGAATCAGCCAATAATTTCGTAAAGCAAATGTCAGGGATTTGTTGAACATTACAAAGAAAGTTTGTCAAAGAACAACCATGAAAGCCTTCTGTCCTGGGCCTTCATGCAGTTGACACATATTTTACGAAAGTACAAGTAAATAATTTTTTAAGTCATATGGGGTTTTAAGTACACATTTATCAGATAGTGTTTCCCATAACATCTTTTATCCTGGGATATAAAAAGAAATAGATGTTAGCTTAAACTAGCCCAGAATAACTGACAAAAAGCTGCGTGAATTATTTGTTTCACTGAGGGATTTCACAGTGTTAAACCACAAAATCGTACTCTAGACCACAGAACACTCTATTCTGTTAGATATTTAAAAACAACATTGATTTTATACAAAACACTAAATATACTTGCATGGAATAAGTATTTATAAAGCTAGAATCATAATCTCTGATTATGAATCTAAAACTACGTAGAACTCTAGCCTCTGGCCCTGAAGATGAGGAAAATCAACATTTGGGGTGGCAAAGTGAGTTGTTTGTGGTGTAGGCAGCAGTAGCACAAGCTGAGGACCCAAAATCCAGCAGGAAGGACAAGCCTCACCATAGCACCAGGTACTTTGGATCAAGCCACACAATCGACAGTCCCACCAAAAGTAGTCTTCAGTCCAAGACAAGAGGAGGTCCAACAGGCCAGATTAGCCTCCATGTAGAGACAAATTGTACAAGAACATACATTTTTAAAATAAGAACAAGCGAGGAGATTAATGCCCCCTAGGAAACATGGTGGAAGTTTTCCTCTAGATGAGTTATGTATGTAACTTTAAAAAATTGCTATACAACAACTGGTATTGTGGATTCTCTCACTTTTGGGATGGCCCACATTCTCCCTTGAATGTGTATTTCCTATTTTCCAAAATAAACCTCCATCCATGTCTTTGGAAAAAAAAAAAGAAAAATGCTATTGTGCTTGTAAGAAAAATCTGGAGCTGGGATGTAGCTCAACAGTAGAGTGCTTGCCTAGCATGTGGGAGCCCCTGGCTTTGATTTCTAGCACCACCACCAAAAGAAAAAAAAAAAACGAGAGAGAGAGAGAATTTCTGGAAACTTTAGAGAAAAGGCAATTGATTAATACAATTTATTACAAAAAGGTTTGCCCCACTTGCCATTTCCTGACATTGGTCTACAACATTTCTGGCTGTTGCATGAGACCATCTGGCATATTTATGCATCCCAGTGAAGGACCCCTCTCAAGTGGTCTGCTGCAAGATGTGTTCCCATAGTCTGAACTTAGCAGTCAAGGGTAGACTAAGGTTTGGGATGTTCCTAATGCAAAGAAAACAGCCATGTGCACCTACACTTGATGTGGGTAATAGACAGGGCCACGCAAGAGTAACATTTCTAAAAGTAATAGGCTTTCCCTCCATGCTGATTAGCGAAACTAGAGGTAGGGAAATGTCTCCTGGGGCAGGCTAATGTCTCCCAGAGAAGGCCAGGCAGAAACTTCAGCTGTTCTATCTTTGGACCATTAATACTGGATGTTGAGTCAGGCTACCTCCCAAAACACCTACAACTGAAAAGTAATTCTTCTCAAATGAAAACTGGCATATTAAGTGCACCCTCTGGGTTTAGAGAATGTTTCCCATCCCAAAATAAATTTTTAAGCACAAAGAGACAGTTAGAAATGGCCACTCGGTTGATAACTATGTTTTATTTAGTAATCTGTCAGATAGGAAAAAAATGGCAGACAAAACAGACCTTTATATTTGAATCTCCTCGTGCCTGTTCTTTTTCCCATTTTAAAAAAATGTGGAATTTGTCAAAAGAATGAACAGAAATCACAAGAGTATGATAGGCCTTCCATGTCCCAGTGGCTCATTTTCAAGGGAAAAGAATTATAGCCAGAGAGAAGATGTTGCCACACACATATAATAATGGCATTAACCATTCTGACTTGCAACATAAATTGAACCATTAAAGGATTTAAATGTCCCTCATTAACTTTTATTGGCCTCAATTTTTAACTTTTTCCCTTCCTCCTGAAGTTAAAACCAACCATTCCCTTCAACTTCACACACCTTCCAGCAGCACTCAGGCTAAGCAGGGTCTTCCCGGGATCCTAGACTGCTTAGTCTATAGGGGAAACAACACCTCGAATAATTGGATCCTCTGGTGCAGAATTTCTTTCAAAGTCTCTAAACCCTGCATTAAAAAATAGTGAGTCTGAGGTTACATTTTTAAAATGTTTTCCAACTTAGTCCTGGGAAGAATAAGAGATTTCATAATCTGATCATTTTAGTAGTTATCATTCCTGTCATTTAAAAAGTGATCTAATCAAAGGATGGTAGGGGGTAGATTTTGTAGACTTTACAGATCTTCCTATATGATGGATGATAGGTTGAACAGTTTATTATCTTGTGCAGCAAAGCTTGAAAGCTTTAAGGACAGACAGTTATAAAACACTCTTATCCAAGTGTGAAGTGCAGTGCCTTCTAGTGTTGATGAATCCAATACCCATCCCCTGGGGTGGTGGTGGTGTATACCTGTAATCTCGTACTTGGGAGGCTGAGACAAGAGGATCACAGGTTCGAGGCCAGCCTCAGGAGATAATATACTGGGGGAATCTTCTTCTCTCCATAGCTTATGGATATGAGCTACCCGTGGGATATGCACAGTACACAAAAAGAAAAATGCAAACTTATGTGCACACAAAACCCTTCTGAGGTTTGTTTCTAAAAACAAAGATGGACATTAAGATGTAACATTTCAGAAAATGGAAAATAAGTGCACACTGGTCAGAAAATTTTCAAAATCTTTGTGGAGTATTACCACATAAAAATACAGACTTGAGACCTTGTGCACACTCTCTCTGTAGAAAAAAATCCAATGACCAGTTAACCGTTTCTGCCAGAAATGAAGGCCCAAAGTAGCATTATAGAGTGTCTTTAAAAATTCAAACCTAGCATGGTGGTGCATACCTCTAATCCTGTACTTGGGAGGCTAAGACAAGAGAATCACAGGTTCGAGGCCAGCCTCAGCAACTTAAGATTCTGTTTCAAAATAAAAAGTAAAACCAGGCGTGGTGGTACACGCTTGTAATCCCAATACTTGGGAGGCTGAGATAGGAGGATTGCAGGTTCAGGGCCAACCTCAGCCTCTTTGTGAGGCCCTGTTTCAAAATAAAGAATAAAAAATAGGGCTGGGGGTATAGCTTGGAGGTAGAATGCCCCTGGGTTCAATCCCCAATACTGCAAAAAATAAAATAAAAAGTAAAAAATAAAAATAGGGCTGGGGGTGCAGAATGCCCCTGGGTTCAATCTCCAGTACCAAAAACAAGACACAAGAAAACAAACAAAACAACAGATTTACCTTACCTCTGTCACACAAAATATGAACTAAATACAAAGTCCTCAGGTCATGTAATTTGCATGTATTTATTATTTGTTATTTGTTTCATCCTGTGTTGATGTGAATTGACTCTTTAAGAAAGCTCGTATGCAGTAATCAAGTCCTGATTATATTCCCAGTTACCCCAGTTTGTCGCCATGTAAATTTGGTAGCCTGCTATCTGAAAGACATTTTAGAAGCACGCTTTCTTCCTCAAAGACAAGAATGGTGCGATTCTTTTTAAAAGACTATATCCAGCTACCGGGGAAAAAAATACCACTATGTCAAAAATGACAATAATATGCATTTTTTTCACCTTGGAAACTTTAGACTTGAAAGAAGCCTAGGGTATAAGTTTTCCATCACTCCAGTTGAATTCTAAGACCACCAGTGTAACAACACCACTCAGAAAACCGCAGGGGTGGCCTTGCTAGAATACACAGAGAGTTGCTGAGGATCAGGAAACGAAGCCAGATGGTTCTGCTGAGGGAAGCACTTTTTTTTTCTTCTTCATAAAGCCAAAGAAGTACTAATAGGTCAAATGCCAAAAATGCAGATATGGTAGAACAGAAACCAAACAGGGAGATTGATGTAAATAAGACATGCTTAGTTTTGCATTCTGTTCCCATCGACATCAGTCAATAGACGCGATGGGAGAGGGGGTTGTAATACAGTAGACTCATCCCATAGAGCTGGACGGTAATACAGTAGACTTATAGAGCCGGATGGCTTTCTTGACAGGGAGAGAAGCTATCAACAATCCTCTATAGGTCTTGTTGTGAAATTTTAGAATCCAACAGCGCTGAGCATCTGTGAATTATTGTGAGAACTTATTTTTTTTTTTTAGGTGAGCCTTTAAATACAGTCTGAAATAACCATAGCTTATACTCCGGCCTCTTGCACATCTGGTTAAGTGTGGTTATTCACAATTACATGGAGTTCAAATGCAGGATGACACCTTTAACAGCAATCTGAGCTGCTTCGGGGTGGGGGCATGCTTTCTAAACTCTCTGGGTCCACACACAATCACGCCTTCAATCTTCACAACTGCACCAGGTGCCGGGACGTGGACTCAGCCTTGTGTCTCCCGCAGGACCTGGCTTTGGCTGGCATGCATGTCATATGTCACCGGGAGCACCTTTGTCTTGTCTTCCTTGATTCAAGCTATGAAGCTCAACAGCTGGCTGCCTGGGCTCCGTTCCTGCTAATGAAACGCTCATGCTGTTGGCCAGAGCTCTGTGGCCTTCTCTGCGCTGCCACAGGCCCACCCCTCCTGCCGGGGCCTGGGCAGAAGGTGCACTGGATGGCTGGTGCTGCAATCCCCTTAGGACCATGGGAAGGCTCAGGATGATCCCAGAGCCCTGGCCCTGGCATCTGTGAGGATGCAGTGGCTGGTAGCTGCCCACGCCTGGACTTCCTCCACCCCTCTACTGATAGAAGAAAGAACTGAGAGGACCAGTGTGCACATCACAGAGAGTGTCCAGTAGAGTAGAAAGGCCACAAGGCAATTCAGATTCTGAGCCTTCTGCTTTATCTCAAGTGAGGAATATCTTTAGGGAGCAGCTGCAGCTGTCAGATGACGGGGACAGGCAGCGATGATATAGAAAGTTGCTTGGTGTTTAAGTGAGTGGATGAGGCCAATCTGGTTGCAGATGCGTTCCCTCTCCCAGGTAGTCATTCGCAAATGCACACTGAGTACCTGGATCCACGGAGCTGCGAGGGGTGCTGGGAGCTACAGAAGGGACCAGCCAGGGGCCAACAGGGATTTGAATAAAGAGCTGAAGGCCAACGTGGGAAATGGCCCGTTCTTCAGGCAAGTGGCTGAGGCAGGAGAATAAAAAGGGGTGAGTCTCTGAAAAAGACCTCCAGGAGGCAGCTTAGTACACCCCAAAGCAGCCTACAACTCTGAGAAGCTGCAGTAGTGGGGGGAAGGAAGGGTCCAGCTCAAGGAGCCCGTGGGGACCAGGCACAGGGGGAGAGCCCCATCCAGGGATCAGGAAGGATGGGGTGGCTGGAGCAGGGAGCTCCAGATGAGGATGACGACCCCTGCCCAGGACTAGAATGCCAGGCTTCCAACACCGGCCTCTATCTGCGATGGAGACAGTGATGATTAAGGAGAAATGAAATGATAGTAAGTGAATCTGAGAAAGGGGACTCTGGCAGCAGTGTGGGCGGCTGAGAGAGCATGCCGCAGTGCAGGCAGGGCTCAGCAAGGGCCGCTGAAGCACGAATGGACAGAAGAAGAGGCCTGGCCTACGCCAAACTCAATGGTTTTATCACTCTGTGTCTTAGTTTTTGCCTCTAGAGGGGAAAGGGAGTAACAGCACGTGTCACATAGTTTACACACTTTCAGAAATCAGTAAGGTTTTAAACTTGGAAATAAAAGCTAAATGGATATTTTAATGACTGGTGCTTCAAGTTCAGGGAAGGCTTTTTCTTCCAAACAACAACTAGTGACAATTAGAGCTGTGTGCAAACACAAGCCGTCCTGGGTGGAGTGGGGGGTGATGAGAGCCATGCTTCTCAGACACAGGTTGCGGCCACCCCTCCGAATGGCTCTCCCGTGGCACCTGGGCTAATGAGCTTGGTTGGTGTGAAAGCTGTCAGGAAATATTTTTAATACACACTTCTACAGTCAGACTTTAATGTAGTTGAGCCCTTCATTCTCATAGTGTATGTGCCATTCCATTCCAAACGGAAAACAGAGCTGCAGGAAAAAGAGGAAGACCGCCTAGCCACCGATCCACAATACCACACCGTCCCCGCAGAGACCAGTGTTGACAGAGCACAAAGTAAACGAGGGAGTCAGGCACGGTGGCACCTGCCTGTAATCCCTGTACTTGGGAGGCTGAGACAGGAGGATTGCAGATTCAAGGACAGTCCCAGCAGCGTAGCAAGACTTTCAGTAACCCAGCGAGACCCTGTTTCAAAACAAAAATAAAAAATAAAAAAGATAGAGGAGCTGGGCGTGGTGGCACATGCTTATAATCCCCGTACTTGGGAGGCTGAGACAGGAGGATCGCAGGTTCGCGGCCCACCTCAGCTACTTAGTGAGGCCCTCCGCAACTTAGTGAGACCCTGTTTCAAAATAAAGAATAAAAAATAGGGCTGGGGGTGTAGCTCGGAGGTAGAACGTCCCAGGGTTCAATCCCTAATACCAAAAAATAAAATAAAATAAAGATAAAGGGCTGGGGATGTAGCTTGGAGATAGAATGCCCCTGGGTTGAATCCCCAGTAACACACACACACACAGACACACACACACACACACACACACACACATACACACACGAGGGCACACAAGTAGCTCATTGTGCTTTAAGGGGGCCTTCACTGCACAAAGCCAGAGGGTCACAGAAGCCTGCAGGAGGAGTTTTGGATGCCACTCACCTGTCACCTGGGAAAGAGAGGGAGGGAAGGCAGGAGGAAGGGGGGAAGGGAAAGGGCAGATGGAGAGACAGGGATGGAGAGGCAGGGTGGAAAGGAGGAAGGGGGGGGGCAAGAAGCAAGGGACAGGAAATGTCAGGGTACGGCTAGTTAGGAAAGATCCTACTGAAATGCTTAACTAAGCCGATGTCATTTCTTTGAGCCCCACTCGACTTCCAACATCCCGGAGCCCTATACCACGCGCAATTAAACAAGCAAACCTGTAATTCATTAGGGATCATTTTAATAGCTGACTCATTGGGCCCGGCCAGTCAATGATGTTTTGGTTTCCCAAAGGCCCTGGCAGATGGTTAAGCATGCCGAAGCTTCGGCCGCCGCTGACAAGCGCCGATGGAATTCAAACCACCTCTGCCACTTCTTCAAACTTCTTACTTCGGTTTTTTTGAAGATAAGGATCAAATGAAATGATTTCTGTTAAACTTGTATTTCCTGTACGGAGGTGATATCTCCCCTCAAATTATATGATTGTATGACTGTTAAATTAATACGCGCTGCCGAGGAAGTCTCCTGTTTAGAACGCAGGACCTGGCCCTTGTAACTTCATCCGGGTTACAGGGTCCTTCTCACTCAATTTCTCATCTTCGGGCTGTTTCACAGGATGAGTAGGGAATTCAGAGGACCAGTGACTAAAATAAATACTATTTACTTGCAATTCCTAGTGACACTATATATTCATTAGATGACCAACATTTTTGTGTGTGTGTATGTGGTACTGGGGATTGGACCCAGGGGCATATTCTACCTCCTTAGCTATACCCCCAGCCCTACTTTATTTTTAGTTTTGAAACAGAGTCTCATGCTAGATTGCGGAGAGTCTCACTAAGTTGCTGAAGCTGCTCTTGAACCTGAGATCCTCCTGTCTCAACCTCCCAAGTACTTGTATTGTATACATGCGCCACCACGCCTGGCAGTGACCAACATTTGAAGCCAGTGAAAAATGGCTTTGAAATTTCACAATGATGGCTACATGTATCAAAATCACACCAGAGTGGATGAAGCGGGAGAGACACAGCCGCTGCTTAGGGCAGGCCGGGACTTCAGAGGAGGACCATTCCTTTCCAAGTCTGCCTTTTCTTACAGAAACTACAAATATAATTCCTGCTGTTTTACCCGGGCTAGAGATCTGTTGGGAGAATCAAATCCACAGATGTAAATGGTACAGCATTTTACAAATACAAGAGGACAGTCTTCCTGGGTCTAAGAAAAAATCTGGTGAAAGCTCTTTGTATTTTATTTTCAAACTGGAAATTTAAGCCCCAGTGAAAATCAGCAAATAATTCTTGACCTAATGGAGACACTGCCTGAAAAACCCTGAAGCCACGCGGCCCTTGGATCCGGACTTGCCTTTTCCTGGTGAGAAGAAGGTAGCGCAGCTGCGCTACCTGGGATGAGTGCGGACTTGGTGACAGCAGGGCTGAGAGGCGGAGGCCACAGTCACCTTCCTGGAATGCAACCTGTCTCCTCCAGCACAGGCACCCACACACAGTCACTCTGCTGTGAGTCAGAGGCTGCAGGACGGAGCTGGGAACGGGGATCTGTCCTCTGAGCGCGTGGGTGATGTGCAGCCAGGAGGAAATGAAATCACACCCACAACGAACCTGGTATGAGACTGCAGGATGCTTGTCTTCTCTCCCTGCTGCGGCGTGCATAGCGTTCCCCAGCGACTGTTAAGCAAATCTATATAAGAATCTTTAAGGGGCAGAGGTAGGGGGTGTAGCTAAGTGGTAGAGAGCATATGCTCAGCATGGGCAAGACCCTGGGTTCAATCCCTGGCCCCACCCAAACAAAATAGTTAAGTAAAATTTGATACATACTTAAAAGACAAAATCCCAAGCCGGGCATGGGGGTGTACACCTGTAATCCCAGTACCTGGGAGGCTGAGACAGGAGGAGCATAGTTTTGAGGCCAGCCTCAACAACTTAGCAAGACCATTAGCAACTTAGCACGATCCTGTTTCAAAATAAAGAATAAAAAGGAATGGGGGAGTAGCTCAGAGGTAGAATGCCTCTGGGTTTAATCCCCAGTACAATATATATATATATATATATATATTTATTTATATATTATATATTATATTATATATTTATTATATTATATATTTATATTTATTTATATATATATCATAAGGTGGTCTGATTCTAACTTTTGTGTATGTGTTGGAGTTGGGATAGGGAGGAACAATAAGGAATGGAAGATGCTGAAGGCTTTCTGTAGCAACAGCATCTATGATGGAAATCTGCATCTATCTAGAAGAATCCTCCCCAAAGAAGACCCTGGAAAACTAAACGCAAATATAGTTGATGAGCACACAAATAAAGGAGTTTCTGAATGAGATGAAGTTGCACCCCCAGGTATGCTCATGGATGCATGGCCTCATAAACCAAAGCTATCTAGGCTACTTTTTAAATTTTGTAAATCAGGGCTACTATATCATTCTGTTTTTCTGTCTGCTCAGATATCAGTCTTTGAAAATAGGAATAAAGGCTAACAGTAGAATACAGGTTCTAATGGCAGAATCCGGAGATAATTAGGAAATGGCCACTGTCAGAGAACATATGGGCATGCCTCAGCTTCCAGGACGGTCCACATCCAACCAGAGAGAAACACGCTTGAAAACGTTTTGCTGGAATCAAGTGAATCCATCACAACTCAACCTACATGCGGAAAGATCGTGTTCAGTGGGAAATGTCTTATGCTAAGAAAACATCTTTTAATAGTAAAAGGAATAAACCAATATCACATACTTATATTCCATTTTTATAAATTTTATAGAGAAATGGTTAGATCGTATAATGTTTAGAAATGATCACGTATTTACTGGACATCTGTTATGTATCAGACATGTTGGGAGGTGCAATTAAAGATAAAAAGGAATAAGATCCAGGCCCTGCCTTCAAGAAACTTTCCTGATGGACCAACATGGGATCACTAGCAGTCCTATGGTTCTGAGGACCGACTGTCCTCAGCAGTCTCAATCCTCTCAGATTCTGCAGGAAGAGATGAACAACAGCGATTTGAACCCAGCCATTCTCTCTATATCATGAGAAAAAATAGCATCAGCAGTCCCAAGTATCTACATAACCCTGAGAGGTACTTAGGGGAGCTATCCTAAGGAGTAATTTCATCTCTTTCTTTGAGAACTTTACTAATAATTTCCATATGAGGCTTAAACCAACACTGCAAAGACAGTTTCTCAAAGGATTTCTCAATTTCCCCTTAGATGATTCTGCTTCTGTAACACTGTCCTTGTGAACTAACTGGACATTAGTGGAGGTACAGTTCTTTTTCTTTTAGGAAGAAATCATTTAACTGCAGCCCAAATCCATTCAGATGGGGCACGTTTAACTTGTGTGCATGATATGCCCACAGTTTCTGAAGCAAGTTAAGTAAGTTGGGAACTCTTTGAAAATTTGACTCAAAAAGAGGACAATGGCTTTTGAACATTCTCTTAACTACCATAAAACAGAGTAGGAGGTCATAGAACAACATCATTAGCCTATTTTAAAGTTATTTTACTGTAAGTGAAGATGTCAAACAATTTTGGGGGATGGTGCTAGGGATTGAACCCAGGGCCTTGTGCATGCCAGGCAAGTGCTCTACCATTAAGCTACATCCCCAGTTCAGTACCAAACATCTTATTCCTGCACAATATCCATTCTATTTCCTACAATATCTGTCCTGTGTCACCTGGTCTCACCATTGGTACGCATGACAGATCGGTACAACATTAACTACAGTGATTTCAGAATCAACTTGGTTCTACAAAGCTACCAAATTATCCCTGCTTTATTGAAGTTAACAGGTGAAAAAGTGCAATGTGTGCATGTATGATGTTGATACCCTGACATATATAAAAATGTATAATTACAATGCACCAATAAATAAACATAAAAAAAGAAATAATAAATCTTAAAAATGCAAATGACCCAACAGTAGCATAAGGAATCAAACTCTTTTCTTTACCCAAGAAAAAAGGATCAGGAGAATCTTTGTGACATCATTGCTAGGGTTCCCTCCCAGAGAACAAGCAGAAGAAGAGACGTTTTCTAGCACAAAGGAAATAGGATCAGAAAATAAACTGTGATTTTTTGCTTTAGGGACCATTTGACTTGGACAGGTTTCAATCTGTGGCTTTGGATGCAGATGTATTAAAAGGTCCCCTGACACTGAGCCTGGGAACCTGGCCCCTAACAGGCACTCCAGTGGTCTAGAAAGCAACGAGGCAGAGCCTTGTGAGGACAAAACATGTCATTTGAATAAATAACTTCCTGCAATAAAGGTGCCCGATAAGTATGATTAAAGCCAAACAACACTGAAGAATGTATTTAAAAACTGAGATTTTGGCTTTTAGCTTGGTGTGTGTGTGTGTGTGTGTGTGTGTGTGTGTGTGTGTGTGAGAGAGAGAGAGAGAGAGAGAGAGAGAGAGAGAGAGAGAGATTAATTTATGGTATTCACGTGCAGAGCACATGAATGTAAGAGAAAGACTATCTCAATTGCAAATATGGTTTGTCCTTCCCAACATGCTTTAGTATAAAAGAGAAAGAAGCACTGAATATCAAAGATCTATGCTTCTATAAGCAAAATTATCACTGAATTTAGGTGTTGTCATGTTTTATGAGGCGATTCCTTCTATATTCCATGAATAGCCTCATTATTAAAATCCACCGGTTTTGTTTTTGAGCGGCAGTGGGTATGAAGTGGGGCCTGGAGGGAGGAGACCTGGGGGACCTAGGGACAGTCAGTGCCTTTGCTAGGGAGGACAGGCAAGGACAGTTCTGCCAGGGAGAAGGGGAAGTCTGGGGATCTTACCTACATGGGAATGGGAGTGTGTCATCATTCAAGAGTGAAAAGAACCCTTTTACCCTGTTTTCCAAAGGCGCTCATTCTCAGGACTAGACCCAAGACTTCCTCTGGTGCAACTGTCACTTCTGGATCCACAATGGCAGGGTGACACTGCGCATCAATGGGAGTGACTGAAGGGTGGAGTACACGCTTCCACTTAAAGTGGTTAATTGCTACCCATTATAACTAAGTGCCATTTACAACGAGTTTCCTAACTCATGTCCCCAGGCGCTGTGCCTACAGAACATGAAACCTCTCTCTCTCTCTCTCTCTCTCTCTCTCTCTCCACACACACACACACACACACACACACACACACACACACCCAGGAACTGGTTTTCAAGTTTAATATCATATGCTCAATTTTATATGTTTAAAATCAAACTGAAAATGTGATTTAAAAATGTGCCCGCCCTCGCCTTTCTAAATGCTCTGTGGATGAAGACTTGGTGAATAACATCTGAGGAATACAGATAGGATGGGTGTCTTTCATTAAGACAACAGTTTAAATGGGGACTACAATTTTGGATTTGGGATGCGGCCACTCCTGCACTGTCATTCCCAACCAGTTAAGACCTGGCTAGTTCAAACAGACAACTCGAACTTTCTGTATTTTCTTGGCTTATTTTAAATAACACTGAAAATCTCAAAGATTGTTGTACATGGCTGGGCTGTATGTATCTCAGCGGGAGAGGTCTTGCTTAGCATGAACGAGGCTCTGGGTTCTATCCACAGCACAAGGAAGAAAGGAAAGAAGGAAGGAAGGGAGAAAAGAAGCGAAGGAGGAAGGGAAGGAAGGAGAGAGGGAGGGAAGGAGGTTGTATAATATTTAAATCATAACTATAGATGGCAGAGAATGAAGAAAAAAGGGGGAAATGGCAAGTTGGATTTGTTATATGTAGTTTTCCATGGCCAGATCAGGGAAATGGGTTTTTTCTACATTGGGTGTCAATAGTACATTCTCTGGGAACAGGAGTAGTTACTTAGTCTAAATACTTTAGATTTCAAAATTGTAGGAAACTGTTACATGCCCCACCCATCTACCCAAATAAAGCTGTTCTTTCCTTTTTCTTTTGTTAATGTAGGCCCTTGAGTTGACCTGCTATAATAAATCTACAACTTATTAGAAACAGAAAAGCATCATGTTCTTCCAATTATAGATAGGGCCTATTTACTGAGTCATTTTCATTTTTTCTTAGAGAATTTTTCAAAGACTATATTAAACAGGCTCTTAGCAGGCTAGAAGAGTTCCTCTCCAATGGAAAACAACAGTTCCATACCTCACTAGTCAATATGAGAACTCAAAATTAAAAACTCAACGAGTATGACAACACATTCAACAGGCAGACTGCTGATATATTTTCCTTCCACTCAAGAACATCCTAGACTCAAGTAAGACTATGCGATTAGACTCCTAACATGAGCAGAAAGCCTATCATTGACTTTATTCCCTATCACCTGACAAAGATACCATTAGAACAAGTCTTCCGTGCAAGTCCCCTGGGAGTACTCTGCAGATATTCACATAACACCTTAAAGCTGGGAATGATGTTGTTCAGAGAGAGAAGTCTCCAGGGTGACCTAGTGGTCACCATGGTCACGTTATAAGTACAACCTGACCCTTACTAAAATACAGATTCTAAAGCCATCATCACTTGAGATAACCGAAACACAAAAGATTCTATCTTTATATGCCACTCTCCTGCACGCGTGCGCGCGCGCGCGCACACACACACACACACACACACACACACACACACACACACAATCTATGTACACACATACTAGTTGGTTGACAGTGATGTTGCAATCAGCACACTTCTCTTAAATAAGATCTCAGAAAATTTAAATGGCATCTCTTCCTTTCAGATTTGTAGATCCTGGGAGGTAAAA
The DNA here is from genome assembly GCA_004027185.1 of Glis glis. Lineage (NCBI taxonomy): Eukaryota > Metazoa > Chordata > Mammalia > Rodentia > Gliridae > Glis > Glis glis. The sequence goes on along the minus strand of PVJS01005303.1, from coordinate 26,691 downwards.
TGCTAACAGCAGACTGACAGATAGGGAAGAAAGGGTTGGGAACCAGTGGGCAATTCTCCCAGCACTGTCCACAGTCTATAGCCCCTGTGGGGGCTTCTCAGCTCTTCCAGGTCTCTGTAGCACCTGAGAACTGGAAACTGTAATGAAGTTCGCTCATGAGAGGGCAACGGACAGAGGAAGGTGGCCTCACTGCACATTTCCCCCATACACGCCCTCTGCCTCTATGCCTGACACAGCTGGAATTATGAGTCCAGCGAGATTCTTATAGCTGTCTCTGCCAGATGCTTATCTTTGAGATATTTCTCTTCCTCCTGGACCATGAATGGCAGGAAGGGAAAGGAAGAAAAGCTTAATCTTCCATCTCCCTGAATACTATGGCTAATATCCCACTCCCTTCACTAATATAAATGAGTAGTTAGGAGAATAATACGGTATTAAATTCAGATGTAACTCTAAGCTCACCGCTCACGATCTGCATGTCACCTGGATTGCCTCTGGACAGCAAAACTCTCTAGGAGCCTCTGTGGGGTCGGCTGTTGTCAGGAAAACCTCTCTCTAATGCATAAATGGCTTTTTCCAAGTCCTGGGAAGACTTGCTCAGACGTGGGTCTCTTGATTACCTGCGTCTCCCAAAGGCAGGGGAGCCCCCTGTGAGTGGAAAAAGCTTCAAGTTCCTTCCAGCCCGGCCCCTACCAATTAGCTTATCTCTCAGTGTTTTCTTGGCTCCAGTTGTATTCCAGATACTTTTATCAACAAGGGATCACAGAGGAATCTTGTTAGCTGAACTGTTACCATAAATTCTATTTGTGCACACGGCACCGTTTCCCAGCTCTGGACATTACTGCTTAGGTGTTCATATTTATTTTTCATCCAAAGGGTTCCCAGGTCAAATAAGTTTGGGAAACCCTCTGTCAATATTAGCTGGCCATAGTGCATGTTTACATACCGTAAGTTTTGGGCAGTCAGTCTTCCTGCAAAGAAATCTGCTTAGCCTTGTGCAGTGGAGCATTTTTCAATCTTATTTGGCTTTAGATAAAGCTTAGAAGACTGTCATTGGCAGCACCTAAAACTAGGAGCTCAGTAGAATATATGTTGAATGAACAGTGCCCCGGGTGAAGTTATAGGTTCTTTCTCTTGATGTTTTCAGTGACCACCGCTATAGGGTTGACTGCTGGAGTCGGCTCAAATACGGTATAGACGTGCCCAGTGCATTGTCATGAACACCAAGAGTTGTTTCAGTGCACACGAAGAGAGGCACGCATGAAAACAGGTTGTGGAAGGCTCGGGGGTATATAGTCAAGAACATAAAAGCAATTTAAAAGTTTGAATAGCCGGGCATGGTGGCACACACCTGTAATCCCAGTACTTGGGAGGCTGAGACACAGGATTGCAGATTCGAGGCCAGCCTCAGCAATTTAGCCAGGTCCTCAGCAATTTAGGGACATCCTGTTTGAAAATAAAATAGGAGTGGGGGTGTAGCTTGGAGGTAGAATGCCCCCGGGGTTCAATCCCCAGTACCACATAAATAAATAAATAAATAAATAAGTTTGAATTTCTATTTTCTATCTCATAAGAAATGTAATTCTTGATAATTCATCTTTGTATAAATTTAAGTACTTGCAGCTGTCAGCCATTTAGCACTCCAGTTATGATCTAAATAGTAATTTTATTTTTCAAAAACGCAGCAGTATTTATATCTGTTAATTACAGAATCTGGATGGTGAATATGTGGGTGTTCATGGTAAAATGTATTCACTTATTCTATCAGTTTAAACAATGTTTATAATAAAACACTGGAAAAAAATGTAACAACTGCCTAGGACTTGTTTATTCTGAAGTACAATTCAATTTAATGCAGTTTTTATATTCTTTCTTCATTTCAAGTTGAAATACATTTATCTATGTAAGTACGTTTGAAAGCATTTTGATCTGGGAAGCAAGACTATAAATGGATGGTAATGAATCAGAAGCCACAACAGGAAATGACATTGTTTAAATTGTTGCAGAAACTGTTTACAAGACAGAGGCAGACACTCATCATACACATTCAGCACATTAATGCTAATTTTTCACAGAGCTGTTATTACTCCCCTTTCACAGATGGGTAAACTGAGCTCTAACAGCTTGTCTAAGGCTGCAGGGCAATGGGCTGGCACAGCTGTGATCCCTGCATCCTGTCTCAAAGCAGGATGAGCAACTGCTCTCTACTCTTTACCAGCGAAATTCGTCTACAAGTAAAACTGCACAAATTGCTTCATCTAACGATTTAGTGACATGTCTGGAATTAAACGAGAGGGACTATATAATTAAAATGTGTGTAAATGAGAGGCTGTTATGACTGGCTTGATCTGCACCTGCAATCATTTCTTCATGCTAAAGCTGATTACCCTGTCAGGATGCACATGTGTTTTAAACAAACTGTGCTTCTCCGTCTTTTATGATTGTTGACTTTAATTCTGGCAGCAGGTTGACTTTTTAGTCGTAAGTCTCTGAAGTGACTTGATTTTGGTACATTTAGAATGGCAAGGAACGGTCATATTTCTTTAAATGGAGAGTAGCAAACTATGAATTGTTTCTTAATAATGGTACCTTTTTAGAAATCAAGAAATTTATACTTCTTTCAGAACACATAAATGAGAACTTATAAAATGCTTCTTACATCACCAACATATGTTACTATTAGAAGCCCAGGAGAATCCTTACTACACAAACCCCACTTGCGGAACAAATCAAATCTTGGATGTCAAAGAGAATATCTTAAATGTGTGTGCGTGAGTGTCTCTCTCTCTCCATGGAATGTGACAATTTAACATTTTTATTAAAAGGCCTGAGCACCATAATCTCTGGTGGATATTTTGGCCTCTGGGTATTCTGTACTGACACCATCTTGTCAAGCAATCATACAAATGACTTCATTTGGAATGACCTTTTCAAAGTATTTGAGCCAAAATGTTTATAAAATACTTTTGTTTTATATGAATAAAAATATGAGCCTGGGCCTTCTGTGCTGAGATTTGGGCCACACCCCTGAGCAGTGCTAGCCTCGCCCTTGGGGAGCAAGATGGCAGCAGGGCCACTGGTTCACAAAAGACTTTCTCATCACTTATGTATTTATTGCTCCTTTTTATTGGGGTTTTCGTCTATTTTTATTTTTTATTTTTATTTATTTTTATTTTTTTATTTTTTTTGCGGTACCAGGGATTGAACCCAGGGGCGTTCTACCTCCAAGCTACACCCCCAGCCCTACTTTTTTATCCTTTATTTTGAAACCGGGTCTCACGAAGTTGCGGAGGGCCTCACTAAGTAGAGAGAGAGAGAGAGAGAGGGAGAGAGAGAGAGAGAGAGAGCCGAGGCTGGCCGCGAACCCGGATCCTCCGGTCTCTGCCTCCCAAAGTACTGGGATTACAAGCGTGAGCCACCACACCCGGCTTCGTCTATTTTTAAAATGTCATTTTCCTTCCCAATTGCAAGGATTTACATATCTTCATTTCAAAGATAGGAAAAACAAAGAAAGCATAAAGAAGAAAATAAGTATAATCAGTAATAAACACTCTGAACACCTTGGTAGGGTGTTTCCCTCACTATCAAAATTTAATGAATTTCTGAGCTCCAATACAAACTTCTTTTTTGCACAAGTGTGAAATTTAATCTATTTGGTTCGTTCCCAAATCAAGAGAAAAGTTTGGATATAGCTTCTCATGTAGCTCTAAGGATATGCAGATTGCTAGAAGGGTATATACCAAAGTATTATTGAGAAAATGCAGTACTTATTTTTACAAAACTTGCCTTGTATTTTTCAGTAGGAAAGGCCATTTAAATTAGGAAAGAACATTTTATCTTCTCCTACCCACATCCTCTCTCCTACCTTCGTATAATTTCTAGAAGTGTAGACCTATATATTTTCTGATGTGATGTTCTTAAATTATACTTAAAGACTACTGCTATAAAATGCTTTTTTTTGTAATTATAGCTTAGAAGAGCACATTTAAGAGATCAAAATGTCCCACTGTTCAAAAATTTAAATCAGAACTGATTTTTCTGTCCATAATATAAATCATCAGTAGTAGGAGTTCAAGTATGAACACATTTTTAGTTGTTATACACAAAAATGCAAACACAGGTCAAGTTAACCTCCGTGTTCACAAGTGAGCTACTTATTTGCTTTCTTTTGTAAATGTCCAAGTTTCTTATTGAATCACATCAATGCACAAGAAAGTCAGATCTGGTTTCGCCCAAGAAGGACCTTCAGGACAAAGAAGCACCTGAGCACAGGGTATCTGTGAGCATCCAAATGAGCACAGACCTCTCCAGGGAAAAGGCCCACAAAACCACCTTGCTCCTTCATGTGTGGCTACAGAAACCATCATGGCGATTTTAAAGCATGCTTATCCGGGCTGAGGAAAATGCTACCAACTGTTTGTAAAGAAAAATCACACTACTCATATACATAACTTGGTAACCAAAATCCAAACTTGTATAGGAATCCAAGAGTGAAAACCTGAATTTCCCTTTAACAATACCCATCATTCTGCCATAGTACTATTCTCTCTCTCTCTCTCTCTCATGAACAAAGCTCGTTGATAAACAATAGCAACAAGAGTGTGGTGTCCCAGCCAGACAGCAAAAGTTCCCTAAGAATATTACTCTGAGGAATTTCATAGAATAATGTAAATCTAAAGGTCTTAGATGATAAAGATTGAGATTGGATATTACTTCTTGAAGATCTGAGAATGCACATTTAATATCTACAAGAGTTTCACAGTCGGCAGTATGTATATTGGGCAGGGAGAAAGTGAAACAATGGGGACAGTGATGGAACTTTTAGAAAGTAAACAAGACCAACATTAAACGATTTTTTCCCCATCTATCTAATCATCCATCATCCAAAACACTGACCAGCACCTTTGCTTATTGTTGTTGTTGTTTGTTTGTTTTTTTTGAGGTGCTGGGGATTGAACCCAGGGGCATTCTACCTCCGAGCTCCACCCCCAGCCCTATTTTTTTATTCTTTATTTTGAAACAGGGTCTCACTAAGTTGCGGAGGGCTTCTCTAAGTAGCTGAGGCTGGCCGTGAATGTGTGATCTTCCTGTCTCAGCCTCCCAAGTACTGGGATTACAAGTGTGTGCCACCACACCCGGCTTAGCACCTTTGTTTTAACTAATTAAAAGAAAATCTGTGAGAGATTTCCTCACTCAAATAACAAACATTCATTACAAACAACATGTACTAAACCATCAAGCCTTAAATTGAAAGTAGTATGAATTTAAACATATGTGCATTAGCAAAACTTTGTTATGCCACCACATCTAGATCATGGTTTTTCACACCAGGTCTGGCATTTCCAACATCAACGGATGCAGGTCTTTTTAAGAATGTAACGAGTCAGTTCCTACCTCTACGTAGTCCTTGGCGTGGCCCCAATCTCGTTTAGCATCCAGATTTCCCAAACTGAAACATTCCAGTTGTCCAAGGTAAATCTTAGCTACTGACCGGCTAATTTTTCGAGTAACAAAATTAGCTCCTAAAAAGAGACAAAAGAAGTATTATCAGTGAATCCATTTGACATTGAACAGTTTGGTGAACTGAATCCGGCATCAGCCTCTGGGCTTTTCTTTCATCCCCCACTCACTCCCTTAAAATAATATAAGGAAAAAAAAAAGATCATTAGCTGTCATTTAGACAAGTTAAGAAGCTCTAATTCTAAGTGTCACATCAGCTCTACTTCCATAACAAACATTTTTTTCTTTGGGGGAACGTCTTAACATTCCTAATTTGCTTTTTCAAAATGCAACCCAGGCAGCAGGCCAAAGAAAAGCTATTGGAATGCCAGTTTTTAAACAGAAAATTCTAAAGGGTTGTATAAAGGGAAATGCCAGAAGGGAAGACAGACATCTAAGACCACCCTGATTTTTTTTTTCAAGAACACAAACATCATATATTCCTATTAATAAGGCTATTTTGGGGCCCATGGGAAGATGGGGGAAAGTAACTTAGTTCACAGGGCATAACTAGTTAAAGGATACCAAGAAGAAATTTATTTGGGCTGCTTTTCTCTTAACAAAATAAGTGGTGATCACTCTTATTTAGAAACCTGCACAGCCATCCAGATATAAAGTATGACATAGTTCCAAGTCAAAAGTTTCTCTATACTATACTTACCACAATGCCATCTTCCAACTTCATATAAATATTATCTACAGGAATGAGTTCCTAAGCTTTGTATAAATATTTTTAAATGATTGAATGAAAAATGCCATAAATTGAAGAGAGTACTGAAATTGTTTTAATGTTCTCTGGTTTTTAATGAAATCCTCTATCTATTTTTACTTTATTTTCTATGCTTTCTTTTTTTCCTAAGAGTTAGGGGTTTCACTTTATTGCCTAGGCTGTCCCCAACTCCTGGGCTCAAGCGATCCTCCTGCCTCAGCTTCCCAAGTAGTGGGTAATACAGATGCCCACCAGCGTACCCGGTTTCTATCTTGTTTTTAAAGATCACAACAGGCTGGGTGTGGTGGCCCATGCCTACCATCCCAGTATTTGGGAAGCTGAAACAGGAGGATCGCAGGTTTGAGGCCAGCCACAGCAACTTAGCAAGACCCTGTTTCAAAATGATAAATAAAAAGGGCTGAGGGTATAGCTCAGTGGTAGAATGCTCTTGGGTTCAATCAACAGTACCCCCCCCCAAAAAAAACCCAAAGATCACAAAGGACAAAATTCCCAGGCACTTCCAAGACAACTTTATCTGAGTCCCTGTATTTAGGTAAGGTTATCAGAGAAAACCATTCAGTGTCCAATTCCCAAGGTAACAATACACATATGAGCTAATGTGGCTTCATATAGTTCAGATATATTAGCATCATCACTTATCACATATCAATAACTTTACCTTTGTTCTTCTGCAGATGAGGCAGGGAGGCAAATATGATGAAAGGCTTTGGCTTCTGGAGAAACTGGCACAGGAATAAGGGGAATATTTCTAAATAGGTTTTCTAAATTTTGGCAAGAATGCGGCCTAGCACAAGTTCAAACACATATGAGACTCACTTACTACACCAACTTGGTAAATACATTTATACGGATGCCATATCATTAAAAAAAACACAATGGGACTGCCATGGAAGTCCAAATGTGCAATTTCCCTTAGCAATTTGTAGGATACATTAAGAAATTGGAGTTTAAACTTTCCACAGCAGCTTACAAAACATACAGAGGTCCTTCAAGAAAGAGTCTTTCGAAACAAAGAAATATTTACTAGAAATAATTCTTTTAAATCTATTACTAATTAGCACACTTTTATTTTTAATTTTCTACTAATTTATAACAATTAAACTTTATAAATAGATTTAGGGCTTTTTTTTTTTTGCGGTACCGGGGATTGAACCCAGGGGCATTCTACCTCCGCGTTACACCCCCGGCCCTATTTTTTAATACTTTATTTTGAAACTGGGTCTTACGAAGTTGCGGAGGGCCTCACTAAGTAGAGAGAGAGAGAGAGAGATAGAGAGAGAGAGAGAGATAGAGAGAGCTGAGGCTGGTCACGAACCCGGATCCTCCGGTCTCTGCCTCCCAAAGTACTGGGATTACAAGTGTGCACCACAACGCCCAGCCTAGGGGTTTTTTTGATGTCTGTCTTTACTTCAACATCAGGACTAAATAATCATCCAATGTATTCCAGGTAAACTACTGATGCCACATTATCAGAGTAAGTTCCCAACAAACAGTTGAGATTTTCCTACATGCCAGCAAACTAATGTTTGGGAGTTCAACGGAAAAACCTGATGCTGTTCAATTTATTTATTCTTTCAGTCAATATTACCTGAGCACCTACCGAGCATAAGCACTAAGCATTTGGGAGTGAAGAGGCAGGCTCTGCTGTCAGGCAACAAAGAGGGGAAGAATGGCCAATAAACCCATGATGAACCATTTATCTCTACAGACTTGCCTATGCTGGACACTTGGTATAAATGGAACCTATGATATCTGGTCTCCTGTGACTGGCTTCTTTCATTTGTATTACATTTTCAAGGTCCACCCATGTTGCAGCTTGAATAGGTACATCATTCCTTTTCTATGGCCTTTTAATATTGTATTGTGTGAAAATGCTACATTTTATTTATCCATTTATCAGCAGATGGACATCTGGGTTGTCTCCATCTTTGGGCTATTACGAATAATGTTGCTGTGAACAATTGTGTACAAGTCTTTGTATGGACATATGGCTTAATTTCGTGTGGGTATGCACCTAAGGATGGAATTATTGGATCGCATGGTATCTCTATATTTAGTCTATTGAGGAATAGTAGACTATCTCCCAAAGTGGCTACACCACTTTACATATTCTCTGCATCCTCCCCAGGGCTTGTTATGGTATTTTTTACTATAGCCATCCTAGTGGGGACTTGATGTCATCACATTGTGCTTTTGATTCTCATTTTTTTGATAACAAATGATATCAGGCATCAATCTTTTAATTGACAATCTTTTCATTACTGGTGTGGTTATGGAACATTTGCATATTTCCTTTGGTGGAAATGTTTATTCATGTCCTTTGCCCATTCTTTGTCATTTTAAGAGTTCTTAGTCGGATGTGGTGGTGCACACCTGTAATCCCAGTACTTGGGAGGCTGAGACAGGAGGATTGCAAGTTCAAGGCCAGCATACAGAAACTTGATGAGACCCTGTTTCAAAGTAAAAAAAAAAAATTAAAAAGGCTGGGGGTATAGCTCAGAGGTAGAATGCCTCTGGGTTTAGTTCCCAGTAACATACAACACACACACACACACACACACACACACACACACACACACAGAGAGAGAGAGAGAGAGAGGGAGAGAGAGATTCTTTATATACTCTGGATTCAAGTCTCTTATCAAACATAATTTGCAAATATTTTATTTTCTTTCATTTCGCAGGTTGTGTTTTCACTTTCTCAATAGTGTCTTTTGAAGCACAAAAGTTTTTAAATTTTAATAAAATCCAATTTGTCATATTTTGAATTTGTTACATGTGGTCTTGGTGTCATACCCAAGACTCTGTCTCACCTAAGGTCATGGAGACTTACTTCTATATTTTCTTCTTTTTAATTAAATTAAATTATATTTATTTTTTATTTATTGGTGCATTGTAATCATATATCAACAAGACCCCAAAGGCACAAGAAGTTAAAAAGAGGATCAATACATGGGATTGCATTAAACTGAAGAGCTTCTGCACAGCAAAGGAAACTATCAAGAACCTCAGCAGAGAGCCAACAGAATGGGAGAAGTTTTTGCCAGCTACTCCACTGAGAGAGGACTAATATCTAGAATATACCAAGAACTCAAGAAACTCACCACTACAAAACAAACAACCCAATCAAAAAATGGGCAAGTGAACTAAATAGACACTTCACAAAAGAAGAAATACAAATGGCCAATAAATGTATGAAAAAATTTTCAACATCATTAGCAAAGAGATGCAAATCAAAACTATCCTGAGATTTCACCTAACCCCAGTTAGAATTGCAATCATTAAAAACACAAACAATAAGAAACGCTGGCAAGGATGTGGAGAAGTAGGAACTGTAATACACTGTTGGTGGGATTGCAAATTAGTGCAAGCACTTTGGAAAATAGTGTGGAGGATCCTCAGAAGACTAGGAATGAACCTACCATATGACCCAGCAATACCACTTCTAGGCATCTACCTAAAAGAATGGAAACCAAACTACCAGACTAATGCATGGGTATCTATGTTTTAATCTTTGTATCTTTTTATCTTTTGTGTTTGTAAATATCTCTGAACCATGTTTAGTAGTTTCCAGAGAAAAATTTTTGTCCTTCTTTTGTTAAATATGTTCCTAAATACTTTGTTTATTCCGACTTATGGCAAATGGAACTGTTTACTTAATGTCATTATTTTTGCAACCATATATTTCACTAACTCTTGGTAAAGGCTTAAAACTTAAAAAAAATCCATTCTCCTCATTTTCACTCCTCATCACACAGGCAAGAATGATATTTTTAAGAAAGAACTATATAGCCGGGCGTGGTGGTGCATGCTTGTAATCCCAGTACTTTGGGAGGCAGAGACCAGAGGATCCGGGTTCACAACCAGCCTCAGCTCTCTCTCTCTCTCTCTCTCTCTCTCTCTGTCTCTCTCTCCCTGTCTCTCTCTCT
>PVJS01005303.1:0-16433 GCA_004027185.1 Glis glis | reverse complement strand
TGTCCAGCCTTGTGCTGCCTCTAGTAACCCACAGAGCCATACAGGAGGTCTCCCTCCTCCCGGGAGATGGCTCCAACAGTTGTGAATTATAATATGTGTGGATAATGGAGCCCCTGTACTTACTTTAAATACACACCTGATTTCTAAGAGCCTCAAACTAGAAGACCCTAGCTAGGAAGAGGACTAAGAAAAGTTAGCTCAATGAAATGAACAAAAGCCAGCTCTGTGTGTGAGATAATGCAAACCATTTCACAGCTCTGAGGTTCCAGTCTTCTCTATAAACTACCTGCATATTCATACTTGCCGTGCCAAACCACAGGGCACCCTAAGACGAAATGACGTCATAGAACATAAATCACTACAGAAACGTAAGGAGAATCAAGTCCCTGTTTGTAAAGTAAGGATAATAACAGGTGGCTTTGATGTTAAAAAGAGGAAAACTGGGTAATATGATTAGTAAGTACTCAATAAATGTTAGCCATTATTATAATGTTTCCATTAAAATGGTAATGGTATCTACAACTAAGTCCCAATGAAAAGTTCGAATTTCTTACTCCGTTTATGACCATGTCTCATAAGTCTGATTTTGAAAGTCTGACATGGAGACTAGATCTAAATAAACAGTCCTATTGCCAAAAGCAGACATGCGGACTGACACACAGGCAGCACTCATAAACAACTCTTGAATCATTTCAGGTTAGTCTTCAATATAAACTCATTAACCTAGGGAAAAGAGAGTGCCCACGTGAATGTAAACGCAGAAGAAAGAGATCAATTAAATGAGGTTTTTAGTCTAAACATTAGTTCTAAGATTGAGATCATGAGTTTTGCCAGAACTGGTAGAATGAAGAGAGTGGTACTTATATTCAATACAGTGGACAAAAAAAAATGCCACATTAAAAGCATGGATATATGCTGGATAAAATATCATTAATACCATTTCTTTAAATCCAGAGGTGAGCCTTCAATAACTAAAGGGAAATCTGAGGTGGAGGGGCCTCCAGGACACAGACAGGGTGGGCACTGAGGAGTCTGGCTGGGATTAAAAATGGAAGAACACCAGCCGGGCGTGGTGGCACACACCTGTCATCCCAGTACTTGGGAGGATCACAGGTTCGAGACAAGCCTGAGCAACTTAGTGAGACTCTCAGCAACCTAGTGAGATCCTGTTTCAAAATAAAAACTGGAAAGGGCTGGGGTGGGTAGCTCAGAAGTAAAGCATTCTTGGGTTCGATCCCCAGTACCACTTAAAAAAAAAAAAGGAAGGATACTTCCGAAAGTGTACACAAGATTCAGCCTTAATAATCACTGAAACCAAGGGTAAGATCTTTGAGGTGGGATGCGGACACTGAAGCTAACATGCTGTGTTAGTTATTTCCACCTGCAATTCTGATACTTTCATCAGTTCTATGCTCTTAAGCAGGTATCCTATGTGCTCAGTTGTCTTGTCTGTAAGATGGGATCGTAATCTGCCCTACAAGCGAGATGTGCACCACACATTTCAAAGGCTGCAGCACACTGGATTAGTGTAAAGTACTTCCATTAGTTATAGATGCTTGCCATCTCGGGTACTTTTATTGTGATAAATATTTTAAAATAGCAAGTCCTCTCTCTCTCTCTCTCTCTCTCTCTCTCTCTCTCTCTTTCATTTCTCTATCTATGACCTTCTCCGCAGTAGACTCAAGGTTGGGGAACGATTAGAAGAGCTCCCTCAGAAATTCAAAAAGAAACTGTATGCATCCCCATCATTTAAAATAGGATTCTGTAACAAGTTTGCAAGCAAGCCTTCATGAGAAAAATTTTTAACTAGTTTTAGCATGACGAAGCCAAGTGTGGTGACTGCTGACGTTCCTCCCTCAGGTTACGCCCTGTGGGTTAAGATGGGCAGGCATGTTGCCTGTGGTTCTTGGAAGGAGGTTCCAGCCCATCCTCACCTAGACTAGTGGAGTAGGATGTCAATAAAGGCAGAAGTAGGGTTTTGGTCTTCTTACCTATCCTCTTTGGACCAAAGCATGTGAGATCAGATAATAAGTTAGGTACATGGAGGAATCCCTGACAGGAGTACCTGCTTCTTGCTTGAGTCGGAAGAGATCTCCTCGGATGCCACAGGACAGACCCGGGGCAGTGCAGAGGAACACTACCGTAAGACTCAAGCAGTGACAACAGTGTCCTGAGAGGTGGTGAGAGGAGGATGCTCTGTAGTTGAGATGCTAAGGAAAGACCATCTTGGAGTGAATCTGACCCACGCCAGGAGTCTTGGTAAAGAGAAGCCTGGGGATTTTACCAACAGCAAACTCCAGGAAGAGCAGGCTTGGGACTGGCCCCATCTGCATGGCCACCAAACCTGTAAGAGAGTAGCTCAAACCAGCAACTCTGCAGCTGAGAACAGGAGCCATTCAGAGCATCCCACATGGGCCACAAGTTGGCCCTTTGTCAACACAAGTCAAAGAAGCCACTACTGTGTCTCCTATACCCAGACGCCATCTTGAAGAAAAACAAAAGGCACGGAATACTCAGAAACTAACTAGCTTTGGCATTTGGTAGAGCAGACCCTGAACTACCTTTTTAAATTTATTTTTTTTCTTTTTGATATAAGGTATAGATTAACCTTTAAGGACCTTATGAATTTCCTATGGTTGCCACAACAAAGAATCACAAACGAGGTGACTTAAAACAACAAAAACCTAATGTCTCACAGATCTGAAGGCTGAAAGTCTGAAGTCCCACGGGGCCACACTCCTGCTGGGATCTTTGCTAGAGAACCTTTTTCTGCCTCTTTCAGGACTTGACAGCTCCTGGTATTCCTTGGCCTGTGAACACATTACTCCAGTCTTGACCTCCATCTTCACATCACCTGCTCCTCTGTATGTCCTCCTTCTGTTTCCTATCAGGACACTTCTCCTTGAATTCAGGGCTCATCTGATAGTCCACAATGATCTCTTCATCTAAAGATCCTTAATTATATCTCCAAAGACCCTCTGTGTCACAGGAGATCACATTCACATGTTCCAGGAATTAGGATGTGAACATAGCTTTCTGGGGCTACCACCCACCCTAAACATGGACCAAGAGTCAGAAATATGATAAAATATAAATGTATCTTTTTTTACTTTTGCCATATTGGGGATTGAACCCAAGGCCTCACCTGTGCTAGGTAAGTGCTTTACCACTGAACTACACCCCCCAGCCCTTAAACAAAAACAAACAAATAAACAAACAAAAACATTGTTAATTTTGAGACAAGGTCTTGCTAAGTTGCCAAAGCTGACCTCAAACTTGCAATTCTCCTGCCTCGGTCTCCTGAATAGCTGGGATTACAGCATGTGCCACTACCCCTGACTTAGCCATCATCTTCAGGGTAATTATATATCTTTCAAAAGCACAATAGTTAAATAGGGTCTCCACTTGCACAAGATTCATTTAGGGGTGATAAAATAAATTTCACCTCTCATTTAGCTCTATGGGTTTGCTTCAGTTAGTTTAAATAGCTGGTTGGGTTTCTATCTTCAGACATCTACAATTTTGCATTGGAAATGCTATGTGTATTACTGTTTATCTATTTCCTTTCTTAACAATCCTTCTTACATCTTTCTTCTGGTATAATTTCCCTTCTGAGAATATACCCCCACCCCCGCCAGCCCCAGGGCTGGGAATTGAACCCAAGGCCTCATACATGCGAGGCACCTGTTCTACCGCTGATCTATACCCCCAGCCTAGAATACATTCTTTAAAAATTCCTTTAATGTAGAGAAATTATCTAGTTCATGCTTGAAAGATAGTTTTGCACAAAGACAGTGCACAATTCCAGACAGTTGAGAATTATTTTCTCTTTCATGTTGATGGTATTCTCCCATTACATTTTCATTTCCAGTTTTTGCTACCAGCCTGCCATTACTTTGTAGGTAGTCAGTCTTTTTTTTTTTTTTCCCTCTCTCCTATTAGAGTAAAGATACTCTCTCTTGTCTTTGGTATCCTGGAGTTTCAGTCCAGTGTGTCTAGACAGGGTGTTTCCTGTATCTGTGTGTCTTTCGTCAGGTCTAGACATTTCTCAACAGCTATTTCTTTTAACATTGCCTCTTCTTCACTCTATCTTCTTTCCTCTTTCTATTTTATTCTGAGGAAAGAATGTTAGACTTTCTCATTTTACCTTAATCTCTTAATTTGCTTTCTTATGATTTTCATCTCTTTTCCCTTCTCTGTGATAATCTGGGAAAGTTCCTTGGATCCATTTAATTTTCCTTCAGCAGTCTAATCTAATAGTCATTAATCCTTTACTTCTATCTTTTTTAATAAAGTTCATTTTCAAATCTGCCTAGGCATTGTTATATTTTGTTATCACTCATATATTTTTTGTGGTTTATAATTTTAATTCGATGTGTTTTAGTAATGTTACATTATGAATTTGATAATTCCAATACTTGAAGTTCTTGGCAAGCTAATTTCTTATTTGCTATTTCTGCTGACTTTGACTGATGGTGGTCTGCTTCCTTGTGCCGTCAGTGAGATTTTATGTTTAGTAATCTTAAACTGCTGGAGACCAGAGGACATTTATGAGAATAATGCTTTCCTCCTGAGAGAGTCTTATGTGTGTGTTTTTTTCTCGTGAGAATCAGGAGATACTATAAGACCTGGGATCTCACGCCCTTCCAGAATCCCCAGGTCAACAAGGCTCTGCACCTCCGCCTTATTGGCACATACTCATTAAAGAGGCTGGGCACTCCCTAGAGGCCTGTGAGCGCTGCCACATCACACTAAGTGAAGGGGATTAGACACCACATTAGCATCTCTAGCGCTCCCCACCTGTCAGAGAAGGGGAATCATCAGGAAGATGAAGATAGACCTAAAGAAATAAAGAAACTGCATTTGCCCCATGCAGCTGAGGTAACGCCAGTTATTGTGCCACCTAACACATATTATTTTTATCTTCACTTTAGAAATACAGATAATTTTGATTCTCATGCTTTATTTTATTTTATGAGAAATAAAACATAAGAATGTGTGTAGGATGAGTGTATGTAAAGAAAATGTATGTCTAAACCTAAAATTTGCCTATTTTTGCTCACACCCTTTCTCTGACTCAAATATAATTATTTGTAATGATTTTTTCCCGACAGTCCAGATGAAAGTACACTTTTTTCCTTATGAGGTTCTGAGCCAGAAGATCATCTTCACTTTGTGGTTCTCCCCCTTTGCACTGGGCCTTACTTCCTGTGAAGACGGATGACCAACGCGGCTGTGAGGTCCAGCCAGCACTTACACACCAGGAGGTGGCTCAGACACAGAGCCACGGCCAAATTCCTAATTTCCTGGCTTTGTTCTTGTGTCTAATCCTGACATTGATCTGTATGTATATGTGTGTCTGTGTGTGTGCGTGCATACACACATGCATAGATACATAATCCTTATTAACTCAAACTTCCTATTACAATGTCATCAAGCCCACCCATATACTAGCCCTGTAGTTAAATATCTTCTCAGACAAAAGCTGAAGGAAAAGAACTAACAAAAGGTTTTAGACATAAACCTTAAATTATCAGCATTAATCCAGAAATGATGAAATGGCCTTTAAGATATGAATAGTAGCACACTTATTAGAATGAGAATATTCGATCAGCTGCTAAATCACCTTTTCACAATGTACTACTTCCATACGGATTTTTTTTTTAAGATAAAATGCAACACTGGGTATTCGATGCTGACGCAGTGGCACCAGAGAAAGAAACTAGCCACAGTTATGTTGCTTATCGCTTTAAACAAAACAACTTCTGTTTCAAATGAGTTTTTCCCATGGTCCTAAAATTATCCTATCTAACCCCCTAAGAAGTAATATAACTCTCAGGGTGTGGCAACTTTTACGGCTCATATGTACACACGATTGTGTATGCACATGCATACACACATGTATGTGTGTAAAGCTGACCCATCAGCATCCAAACAGTACTTGAAGTTGCCACTTCTCTAATAAAAATTCTATCCCATTGCCCTGTACTTCATCCAAACCCTTTTGATTTAAAGATATTTTTGGAGTTAGATAAAGTACAAAGACAGTTTGGATGCTATTCATGGCAAAACAGAAATCATTCCAGTTTATCCTGAACCCCACGTGAACCTCCGCTGTGGGGCCCCGCATTCTTCCCCTGTGGTAATCTCTGGCCACCCCACTGAGAACTGCCTGGGCCATGGCTCAGTGCAGACAGGGTGTAGAAAGAAGAGACACTGAGGAGGTCATGGCTGACTGAGCAGACTCCTGAGATCAGAGAGATCGGACCTCATTTGCTCGCCAAGCCCTGCCAAGAGCAACACTATTTAACTGCAGGTACTCAAATCCAGCGGGCATGTTTAAAGGAATCCCAGGCTTGACCGGGGACAATTCACAATGCGCATCTGTTGGGGCTAGCTACCACCTTTTGGCAACTATTTATAAATATGTGCTTAAAAAGAGAGACGATCAGACGGCTTTGCTATTTGCATTCAATGTTCAGGGTGTTTTCCACTGACGGATCACCCCCGTTCGTGAATCGTTTCATAAATTGTTTGAAAAATGTGTTTCGGGGCTTCTCAACTTTAGTACTGTTGACATTTGGGGTGGGTAATTCCTTTTTGGTTGGGGCTCTCCTGTGCACCCCCAACTTTTACCCACTAGATGCCAGTAGCACCCCTTCAATGATGACAACCGAGACCATCTACAGAGATGGCCAACTTCCCCTTGGGGACCCAAAACTGCCCTGGTTGAGAATTACTGCCTTGGACCAACCAACATATCCCTGACAGACAGCAGGCCACACAAGCAAAACAAACTGACACAGAAAAGCTAACCTCACTCAGGGACACATTGTGCTATTTTACGTATTCCTATTCATTTGACACACTAACCACACTATCGGGGAACTAAAGGACATTGTGACAGGACAAGGGTGAGCCTGTAGGTGAAGTCAGAGTGACCCTCTGAGCCCGGCCTTCCCAGCAGGGTGGAGGCTGAGAGCGCACAGCTGGGAACCACGCATGTGTGGATGGTATTTCAGGTCCGGAGACAAGCGAGACCACCGAGAGAGGAGGGTGAGCAGGAAGACAGAAATGGTCCATGACCCCAACCCACCGACACTGCACCATGGAGAGGTCAGACAGTTGAGGCAGCAGCAAAGAGGCCAAAAAGGAGAAGGAAAGTAAGAATACGGAGGGACCCTGAAAATCTATAAAGCCTGTATCCAGGAGGGAGTGATCACCAAGACTGCCAGGCCAGAGGACAAAGACAGATGGGGAAGTGACCACAGGGGACAGCAGCGTGAAGGTGACCAGGGGCCCTGACCAGACAGCTTCTAAGGAAGGCGAACGAGGGTCCCAGGGAGAAGGTTCAAAGAGAATGAAGAGATTTCAGAGACAAACACACACAAATGTTCTTTTTTTATTGTTGTTTTGTTTTTGTGGCACTGGGGATGGAACCCCAGGGCATTCCACCTCCGAGCTACACCCTTTTTATTTTTTATTTATTTATTTTTTTGCGGTACCAGGGATTGAACCCAGGGGCGTCCTACCTCCGCGCTACACCCCCAGCCCTATATTTTATCCTTTATTTTGAAACCGGGTCTCACGAAGTTGCAGAGGGCCTCACTAGGTAGAGAGAGAGAGACAGACAGGGAGAGAGAGAGAGAGAGAGAGAGCTGAGGCTGGCTGCGAACCCGGATCCTCCGGTCTCTGCCTCCCAAAGTACTGGGATTACAAGTGTGTGCCACCACACCCAGATTATTTTTTATTTTGAAACAGGTCTCACTAGGTTGCTGAAAGCCTTGCTAAGTTGCTGAGGCTGGCTTCAAACCCACGATCCTCCTGTCTCAACCTTCCAAGTACTGGGATTACAGGCATGCACCACCACGCAGGGCTACACAGATGTTCTTCTGAGGAATTTTGCTACAAGGTAGAGAAGGGCACACTAAGCTGGGGAGACTTTATCTCAAAATGAGAGGGGAAGCAGCATTTTTACACGCTGAAGGGAAAGATGTACCGATGAAGGAGACAGTGATGCAGGAGAGAGGTGGAAATTGCCGATGTCAGATCTTTAAGAAGACAGGAAGACGTAAGGAGAGAGGGAACGAGGTGGCTTCCACAGACCGTTCGTGCCTGGGCACAGTGAGAAGCCAGGGGAATGCACAAAAGTAGGCAGAGTCCAAGTGTTCTGTCTGAGAGCATCTATTCCCTCCCCACCTAAAACAAACCCCCTTCCCCACTACACAATTTGCCCCTTCTCCAGTATGACTGTGGCTCCACACAGGGCCACCTGTTCTCCACCTGTGAAAACCTGTTCTCCAACCCCAGTCTGACTACTCTGCCCCCCTCCCAGACTTTATGCCTTTCCTTTCCATATTATAATTCATCACCTGGATCATTTTGTGACTGATGCCCTGCATTTCTGTGGTCTCCTAGCTGTTCCACCTTGCACTCTGCAAAGCCTCACGGGCCATCGCCCCAGCGTGCTTCCTCCCTTGTTGCGCTGTGGGCTCTGAGGAAGCACCCACACCTGTGCTAATTCCACTCTCCAGCCCGAGCTAAGCTCACGCTGCTTGGCCACCATGCCATGGCCTGTCACGTACCAGTCCTCCTCCTGTTCACCTCAGGGGATGCAACCTCTAGTTCCCACTTTTCCTTTGAGCCCATGGTAGCAGGACTTTCTGGATGTCACTGCTGGGTGAATGGCCACCCCCTCTGCCCGGTGGCCCAGGAGTGTCCCTTGACTCCTCTCTCTCTCTCTCTCTCTCACTCTCTGATCAACTTCTCTTGTGGTTCTGCCAACTCTACTTCTGAAACACTACTAAATATCTCCCAAACCCAGCCTCCGGTAGACCACAACTGGCTAGCTACCTATTTAGATGACACCAAAGGACATTTTGTATTCTTTCCCTCTTTGTATCGGTGCTAATTAGACCAGACGGACTCTGCCCATCTGACTGCACCTATTTATTCTAGAGTCAGAGCCTGACCCAAGCTGGCTCAAAGAATGGCACCACTGTTGAGTGGTGGAGGCAGCGGCACCTGACCAAGCCCGCCAGTTACAGCCCTTCCCAGGTCTTTCCCAAATGGAGTTGAGACAGAAGCCCCCTTTCCTCCACAGTGGTGAGTCTGAGCTGGCAGCGGCCCGAATTCTGGCTTCACAGAAGAAACTTGTTTGAAAAGATGAGGCCAAGAGAGACAAGTGGAGATCGGAGACAGAGGGAAAGCCCTGAAGACATCTGAATTTCTGGTTCCTGCTGTCCCCAAGATCATGCAGCCCCGCCACTTCCAGACTTGGAAAACATCCTTACAACACTCTATCATTACTTGATTATTTTGCTTCAGCCTACTGGAAGTTTTTTTTTTTTTTGCCATTTCTAAACCCAGTCCTGACAGATGCACAAGTCCCAACTCAATGAACCATTCCATCTGGTCCGGGCCCTTATCATTTTCTTTTCTGGAATCCTGCCACCGCTACCACATGCTCTTCTGGTCCCGACTCTTCCCCCCTCCCCCCACGTCTGTCCTAAAAACATGTGGTTTCTAAACACAAATCCAACCACAGCCCTCTTTCTTGATGGGCTATAAACTGCCAATGGGCCAGAGATTCCCATGTGGCTTGTTGCCTGCCACCTCCCCAGTGTCTCCCCTCGCCCCCATGTCCCCTCACATTTCTCTCCAGCCACGTCCTACTGTGTGCAGACCCCTTGGTAGGTACAGGTCTCTCCTCCTTCTCTGGACATCCCCTTCTCTTGGTGAGGAACACGTGCACCCACATCTCTCTCCCCATCTGTCAGGTACTCCAACTATCTCTTTCACGGAAGGATTTCCTGAGTCCCATCTTCCCTGTCAGTCTCCCCTTGCAGAGTCTACCTGATCTTACACTCCACTGAGATTTTTCGTTTACTTATCCCAACTGTGAGCATTTTAAAAACCAGCATCATTTTATTTATTTATTTATTTACTTACTTACTTACTTGTTTATTGGTGGTACTGGGGATTGAACCCAGAGTTATACCCCCAACCCTATTTTTTATTCCTTATTTTTGAAACAGGGTCTCAGTAAGTTGCAGAGGGCCTCACTAAGTAGCTGAGGCTGGACGCGAACCTGCGATCCTCCTGACTCAGCCTCCCAAGTACTGGGATTACAAGCGTGCGCCACCACGCCTGGCTCCAGCATCATATTTTATCTCTTTCCCCAGGATTTAACATGGTGCCTAACACATAATAGATATTAGACTAATATTTTCTCAAGAAAGGGGAAGGAAAAAAGGTCTACTTAACAGTTTAAACAATAAGAGATCTTTTCATTTGTAAAGTGAGCACGACGTAATTAGCATTAGTCGTTTATTACTTCTGCCATAACTCCAGATTGTCAGGAATGATTAAATTCTTAAACTGATTGTTTTTTTCAAGGACGCCCATATCACAAAGCATCAAGGTAATATCACTGACGTCAATGAATGACGAAGAAATCATTTGGCTCTATGGGGCGACTTGTGTCCCTTCTGACACATCTGAGAGTTTTTTCTCTGCCTTCACATTTGTGGGGACCTCTGTACACTACGTCACCTCTACGGTAAGAGGTGAGTAGAGAAGAAACCAATTTTCTGCCATTAAAGACAATCAATATACATAAGAATGAAAAACTCATGGGAATAATATAAAGCTATATGTATCGTCTTTGGAAACCAACTCCTTTTTGGAGAAATGACCTACTAACATTAAAAGAATGGCTGATCCCACATCATTCCATATTATGCTTGGGTTTTACTTCAGAATTGATAGACAGAGCTGTTTCACAGAATGACAGTGTTCGTGTTTATATTGGACAATGCTCATACTTAAACCTCTTGGATTAAAATTTCTCCTTAGCTTCCACCCCCACTCAGAAGTGGAATGACATTTAAGAAGTAAGGCAGGGCCACTTCATATGAATTTCATGTTCAAAGTAACTTTAAAGAAACAGAATTGGCTTATAGCCATCCCAGCATGAAGACTGCAAAGCAAGAACATCTTCAAAAGGCTTTTGATTCAAATTCTTCATCTGATAGAAAATTAGGACAAGGCAAATGTATATAAAATCAGGCAATTTTGTCTCCTTCCACGATTATCTTACTTGGCTCTCCTGATGGGGTTTCTGTGACTCTCTCAGTCACAGGAAAATAAAATATGCAATACCCTGAAAACAAATGAGTACCCATGATATTTATTCTCCCAAGGAAAACAAGTAGCATTGTGTGCTCTGTAATAACTTGTGCTGATACTTTATTTGAGCTTAAAATCGTTTTTTGAGAAGGGTCAGATTCCAAAGGCAAGAATAATTAGAGATAAAGACTGACTGCTAAGCATTGTGTACCAGTCAATAAACACTGCCCCAATTGTTTATGTGGGACACGGACACACACACACACACACACACACACACACACACACAAAATTAGGGGATGAAAAACACAAGGAAGGAAAAGTATGGGTTTCCTACTTGTTACATAGTCTTTCTCCATGAATAACATCTACACCTTCCTGAGGCTCCCCATCCCTCTGGGGTTGTTGCACAGGGGTGTAAGGGATGGATGAGCACACAGGAGGCAGCGCATCTGTAAAGCTTGTCAGAGAACACAGAGAAGCTATGCCTGCTCTATATCAGGGAGTGAAACATAAGATTCGCTTTCTGGAAATGATATAATGAGCAAAAAAAAAAAAAAAGCATTTGGGAGATTTTTTGTGTGTGTGGTACTGGGGATTGAACCCAGGGGCATTTTACCTCCGAGCTCCACCCTCAGCCCTATTTTTTTTATTCTTTATTTTGAAACCGGGTCTCGCTAAGTTGCGGAAGGCCTCACTAAGTAGTTGAGGCTGGCCGCGAACCCTGATCCTCCGGTCTCAGCCTCCCAAGTACTGGGATTACAAGTGTGCACCAACACGCCCAGCTTCTGGGAGATGTTTTTTACGATATGCTGACATTAGACCATAATATGCAAGTAGATAAGCTTTTTTTTTTTAATGGTACTAGGGTGGGCATTCTACCTCTGAACTACACCCCAGCCCTTATAATTTTTACTTTGAAATAGGACTGGGAATGTAGCTCAGAGGTAGAATGTCCCTGGGTTCAGTTCCCAGTAAAACACACACACACACACACACACACACACACACACACACAGAAAATAAACAGATAAGTAAACAAATAAATAATTGCACCTATGTATTTTAGCATAACCAAAAAGTAAAGTGGAATTTCTTTCTCTGGTTTGTAATTTTTTTTGACAAAACCATATGTACTTCATGTAAGATTCCACAGGATCATTAATAAAACTACATGAATCATT
Organism: Glis glis; assembly: GCA_004027185.1. Taxonomy (NCBI): domain Eukaryota; kingdom Metazoa; phylum Chordata; class Mammalia; order Rodentia; family Gliridae; genus Glis; species Glis glis. The sequence continues at coordinate 4,119 of PVJS01005303.1, read as the reverse complement.
AAAAAAATACTTGAGGGATTCATTAAATTTCTCAAGGGTCTTTCATATCCCTTTTTGGTGTCTATCCATAATCCTTTCATTCACATCTTTTTTTTAATTTTACTTCCCTAACTCAAATGTTAACTGGCTTACCTGCCAGAATCTCATTTGAACATGGTTTCTCCTGTGATTCCAGCAGCCCTCCAACACTACTTGCGTTTTATCTTTTTGCAGTTTGTAAACATCCCAGTGACTACCCTAATTCATTGGTAAACATCATTGACATACTCGTGGTTTTCTTCCCAGACCATCTCCGTTGGCAGGCCTGCTGCATCCCCATTTCTCACTGTCCTCTTAGGCCAGCAGCCACCAGAATCACACTAACACAGCTGGCTCCAACAGGGTCTTTCATCTGGGCAGGGGAGGTGTAAAGAAATGAATACTCTAGGACTCAGCGCTGAAGACACAGGAAGAGGGGCAGAAGGAGGAAGGAGAAGGAAACAGATGAGTGTTCACATCTACCAGGCCCTGGTTTAACCTTTACCATATATTCCATATATATAGTATAACCTTTTACCCACACAAGGAACTGATAAGGTAGGCAATCTTCACAATCCTGCCAGCTGGGCATGATCATCCTCGCCACATGCAGAGGAGGAAACTAAGATCTGAGTAAGTAACTTGCCCAAATGCACAGCGCTGGCCCAGTTCTCTGTGCACCCTGCCTGGCTATAATACCGCAGGGAGTTGCGCCGTGTGAGATCAGACAGTCATTAGCTTGGTTTCAAACATAAGTGTCTCATAGATTATGAAATTAAAAAAGAAACACCAACCTTAAATTCAATTTGACAATCCCTGAAGTCTCACCTCAATTGGTGGGAGGGACTTCGTTCTGTTTGGTGGTAATAACCACCTTCATTAGGCCAAGGATTGCTTCAAAAGTCTTTCATGTTTAAGCAATTACACCTCATCTCTCCGCAGAGAATAACACGGGCCAGACAGCATTGTGATGGCCAAGTTACATGTCATCTGGGGAATATCATAGTCTACAAATGCAATGGTAAACCCGATGATGTCACTTTGTGCCCCAACCAGAAAGGCCACCCAGAACCTGGTGGGTCTCAGGGTAGTGGCCAACAATCTAACCATTTATGAACAGACAAAATGGTATTGTGTTAGACCTATAATGCTTCGCTGAACTTTACCAGGAGGATTACTTCATCCCCTTATTTCACAATGGGCACGTAATTTTTTTTTTTTTAGTAAGTTAAGGTTCTGTTGCTCATCTTAAAAAAAAATCACAAAGCACCTTTGATAGAAATACAAGAATAATATTGAACCCTTTGATATTGGTTTGTTTCTTAATATTTTTATAGCAGCATGATTTTAATTTGCTAGTCATACTGACAAATACTAACCTAGTACTTTTTAGATTATTTTATTTACACATGTATTATTTATATGGAAAGAAAGGAGACCTTTATGCCTATTGTGACTAAATAGAAACAAGTTCCAGTTATTTGACTTTTATCAGACATTCTCTCATCCCCTAAAGCACTAAACTATCTATGACTTCTATGAATTTTAAAGGAAAATTATCATTTATAGTAAATTTTTCACACTAATATTACTATAATCCTATGCACTGAAAGGTAATCTAGAATCAGTTTTAATGGTCATTTTATACCAAAGGCAGAGCATGGACTCTATAGCTTATTCCCAAAGGAGAGATCTGTTCTTGTTATAATACCAACAGGTACATATGTTCATTGATCCTGGAGATGAAAGAGGGTCCCTGCCCCATGATGACTTGGTCTGTGGATCAGCAGACACCCACATGAGAGCCCAGCTTTGAAGGAGTAGCAGAGCCCTGAAATCACAACTCTGCTGCCTAGACCTCAGAATTGGGTCTGCCCTGCAGTAGACCAGAAGACAGAAGGCTGAAATCCCTTTATGCGGAATTATTGAAAGCAGAATGGTGTTCTCTAATATTGAGGCATATGTTTGCTAAATCTCTGTGAAGGATTTACTGCAAAATAAAAGTGATCTGTAAAGAAAAATGAGATCCCATTCCTACAAATGACTTTCTGTGATAACATTTTGGGGGTGAAATTATAGAGCTGCGTTTCTCGTGCTCACCACTATCAACATTTTGGATCGGTTCATTCTTCATTATGAGGGACTGTCCTGTGCCCAGCAGGATGTTCAGCAGTGTCCCTGGCCTCTAAAAGCCAGATAGCAGGGGCATCTCACCCCTCCTCAGTTGTGACAACTCTAAACATCTTCAGACATTGCACGTGTCACCCTGGGGGGCAAGGTCACTCTCCCCAACCTCACTCCCCACTCCCAATTGAGAAACACTATCCAACAATATGAATCTTATATCTTTTTTTAATGCTTTTATTGGTGCAATGTAATTATACATCCTAGTGACAATGAATCTTATATCTTTAAACCAATGAATAAAGAATAATTTTTAGAAAAAAGGAAAAGCATTTAAAATTTTACTATGACTAGAGTAATTTTGTACATGAATTACAGTTTTAAAAATTCTGAAGATTAATTTATGATAATAAATATGGTTAGATGTTTTATGAAGCAAAAACACCCAGCAACTTAAAAAAAAAACACTGGAGACTACAACTCAAAACCACAAGTTCATGAACCTTAAAATGTCAGATTCTCTCAGTGAGGTGAATACTGTGTTTAGACTGATATATATGATTTCTTATGAAGCCCATATTTAGAGGAATGTGTTATACCATCTAAAAATGGCTCAATATCTAAACAGTGGTAGTACACCATCCATTTGTGGTAGTCTCAAACTCTTAATTATAGGTATATTTAAAGCATTTTATAGCTTTTTATTGCCTCATAATTTTTAATGTATTTTATTAGTTCTATTTCTTCTCATTGCCAACTTCTCACTGATAGTCATGATCGGTTACAGGCTTCATATCACACTTATATTGTAATAATAAAAATGAATGTTTTTAATTAGTATTTCTGCTAAACATCTGAAAGGAATAGTGCCTTTAACCAAACTAATTAATATTTTTTTGTGTGGAACTGGGGATTGAACCCAGAGGCATTCTACCTCTGAGTTACACCCCAGCCCTATTTTTTATTCTTTATTTTGAAACAGGTTCTCACTAAGTTGTGGAGGACCTCACTAAGTAGCTGAGGCTGGCCACGAACTTGGGATCCTCCGGTCTCAGTCTCCCAAGTACTGGGATTACAAGCATGTGCCACCAAGCCCAGCATTGATATTTTTTTTTACAAAAATAATGAGTGTAATCGAGATGTAAAATTTCTAACTTCTCCACTTACTTTATTGCAAAGACCAAGTACCTACCCTGCCTCATAGGGGTTGATCTGCTCCAGTTCCAAATCTAAAATTCATATATACATATATGTGTGTGTATGTGTGTGTGTGTGTGAGAGATTTCTACATACATGACCATGTGTACATAACTCCCCCCTGCCCCAGCATTACTTTGAACCTCAGTGGACACAGGTTAGGGTTATGACCTTGGAAAACTCAAGTTCATGATGCTTCAGTTTCTTCATTGATGAGAAAAATTGGATGGAATGATCTTTAAATGTTTTTCTCTTTCATAAATTCTGAGGGTATTTTGGGAGAGCTTGCTTCTTGCTAGAATTTCTTTCAAAGATATAATACTACTACTACTACTACTACTAATAATAATAATAATGAATAAACTACTCTGATTCCTCAGCTTGGAAAAGAAAAAGTACGAAATACAAAATCAAATGAGCATGTGCACTAGACTTTTAGTGCTATTTATTAGGCTCCCATGGGATTCTAGAGAAAGCAGGGAGTCCAGCAGCTGATGAGCCCCTGGAGGAGGAGAGTCAAGATGATGTCTTTAAGGGCCTCACAGCCACAAAGAAGGTAGCACAGTTACACATGGCAGGTAGAAGAGAGCATCGGTTAGGCATTAGGCAAGCATGAAAGGAAAAAGAAAAAGAAAAAAACTCTCCTGAAAAGAGAGGATATTTTACCTAGACCAGAATAAATGTCCATTCTTTTTGTGTGTGTGTGTGTGTGGTGCTGAAGATTGAAGCCAGGAACTCATGCATGCTAGGCAATGAAGTGTTCTACCCACTGAGCTACAT
>PVJS01005302.1:10623-64862 GCA_004027185.1 Glis glis | reverse complement strand
CACACACAAATATATATATATATATATATATATATATATATTGGTGGAGAAAAGACAGCCTTTTCAACAAGTGGTGCTGGGAAAACTGGATATCTATATGTAAAAGAATAAAACCCATCCCCTATCTCTTGAACTGTACAAAAGTCACCTCATAATGGACCAAATATCTGGAGAGTAGACCAGAAACTTTGCAAATAATAGAAAAAAAGCATAGGACCAATTCCCTAACATATAGGCACTAAAATAGATTTCCTCAATAAGAACCCCCAAAGCCCAGCAAATAAAGGTGAATCAACAAATGGGATGGCATCAACTGAGAAAGCTTCCACATGGCCAGAGCATTAAGAGAGAAGTCGCAGAATGAGGGGGATACCTTTGCCAGCTACTACTCTGGAGAGGACTAATATGCACAATATATAAGAACTCAAAAAACAAAGACTGGCTTCTACTAGAGACTACTGTGATATATTGGTGTTTTAAAGTGTGATTGTCTACGTGCATGTAATTCTGCATGCAACAGTGGGAGAATGGATGAGAAGGGAGAATCTGGTACATGATAGGATTCACTAGGGTGACAGATTATTAGAGAAATCTTTATGGATTTTATTACATTGCATTCTATGTGGTTTGTGCTTAAATATCCCACTCCATCTTCTCGAGGAGATCCAAGTATCAAACGTCATTCTGCAGCCTGGTGTAGTGATACACACCTGTAATCCAGGTACTTGGGAGTTGGAGGCAAGAGGATCACAGGTTTGAGGCCAGTCTGAGCAACTTAGTGAGACTGTTTTAAAATAAAAAATAAAAAGGCTTTGGATGTAGCTCAGAGGTAAAGAAATGTACAAATTCTTGATCCTTGTTACATTGATAGTATGGTGATGTGGATGTATGAGTCCACTGGTTCTAAAACTCTGACAATCATAACTACTACCCAGGTGGTCTCTCAAATAGATTGCTGGGCCCAAACACCAGAGTCTGACCCAGCAGGTCTGATGTGGAACTTAGAAAATTGTATTTCCAACAAACATCCAGTAGTTCATGCTGCTGGTGGGAATCACACTTGTCGAACCCCTGGATTAACCTGTTTTATTCTACTAAAAGAGTCTTTTATTTGGGTCCCAACCTCAAGTTCCTACATAGACTTGCATAGAGAATTTTATTTTTTACCTCAGCAAGAGGAAATTCAGGATGCACATCACATTAATTAATGCTTCAGATTACAAATGATCTCTAGTGTAACATACTCATAATTGCGGTGCTGCTTAGAAGATAGAAAATTAAAGCAGAATTTAATAATGGGAGAGGATAAAAAAGCAAAACTAAGCCTTGAGAGAAAAGAACACAAACCAATTAATCTGACTAAGATAACTTTTGTCTTTCCTGCAGGGAACAGTTAAGATTCACAAATTCATTTTAGCTTCTAAAAGTTGAAAGTTTTCATACTTATTTTCAGTTGAATTGATTGTCATATCACATGACCTCTCTTGAATGAGAAAAACAAGATTGCCATTCAGCTTTTGTTTATGAAAGTGATTGCATCTTTATAACTTTTTCAACAGAAGTTGGAATGTCATGTTCTTGGAATTTCCATCATAAGACATGGTAGTGAGGAACCAATTAGTTCATCTCACTACACTATATGGTGTTCAATTAATCTATTACACAAACTTAAAAGATTCATGCTGCTGCAGATTAATAAAATTAGATTAAAAATTCCAGTTAGAGCTTAGAACTAAGTTTTTAACTTAATCAAATTATTTTACTATCAAAAATGAATATTTTATTATCAGCAAATATTATAAAATATGATATTTTATTATATTATATAAATGTCCCAATAAGAGGTATAAGAAATATAATTACATTTTGTTATGGAAAGATCCAAGGGAAAAGTCAAATTAAACATACAACATTGTAAATCAAAGCCAGATTTTTTTCAAAATATGTATTTTGTCTTCCATGAAAAATGAGTTCCATATTGATGTACAGTTAAAATATGTTTATATGTTATAGCTAGAGAGAAAATAGGAAACAAAATTAACTTTAAATAAATGAGGAGAGAGACCAGTAGAATAGTTAGAGTTGGGAGAGATTGGGGAGGGAAAAAAGGATTGAGTTAGGAAACAGTTCAAATAATGTTATGTCCATATATGATGGTATGTGTCCATACGAGATGAGAAAGAAATAGCGTGGGATGTGGAGGGAAATACAATGAGTTCTGTGTGCATATATAAATATATCACTTTAATTCTCACTATGTTGTATAATTACAACACACCAATAAAAATAAAAAAGAAAATTAAATAGGATACTACACTAACATATATGTATGTAGCCATTCGATTGTTCAGATTTATGTAACTATAGACATAAATACTTCCACAGGATATACATAGATATATGTAGATGTCTAGATGTATATATATATATATATATATATATATATATATATATCCGTAGCTACATTAGTGATTCTCCATTAGGAATGTGTTTGTTCCTCAAAAGACCTTTGGCAGTACCTGGGGACATTTTTGGTTGTCATAACTGGGGAAGGGGAGTACTAACTGGAATCAATAATTGGGATGCCACTAAATATCATAGAATGCACAGATGATTCTCCTATAACTAAGAATTATTAAGAATAAAATGAAGAATGTAACAATTGAAATAATGATATGAATGTATACAAAATTACCAATTCCAGTCTCAAAGATATGTAGGGTGAGGGGGTTGGTGGGGGAAGCGACCTGGTGGGGAGGTTACCAAGAGCTAGGTGCATGTATTTTTATGACATTTACCAATATGAAGTAAAATTGCAATGCACCAAATTAAAAAAAACTAAAGTGTTGAGAAATCCTGAGAAACATAAATCAATGAGTTGTAGGTAATTTGAAGCTAGAGAACTCTACCATTCCTTTCACTTCTATAATGTCATTCAGAGATTCCAGTGTTTAGAAAAACAAAATTTGGAGTTCAGATAATGACCCTAAAGGAAATGTTTGGGGAGGATGATTATTAACTCAATATGTGTGGGAAGAGAAAAGTATGGAAGCCTTATAATTCCAGAAATGGTCCCTTTTGCATCAAGCCAACCTCCCAAAACCATCATCAAAATTATAGGTCAAGAGAAACTTTGCTAAGCAAACACATCAATCTTAGAGAAATTGTTAATCAAAAATTTAAGAATTGCTTTACTTTTTGCTGAGTTTCTGCAATAATAAGCACTTCATTTTCTCAACATGAAAAAGCAAGAACTACATTCAATTTTGCTCTTACTATCCTCAAAATGAATGAAGGAAATAAACAGCAAATGAGAGTTCCAATGAGATTTTCTGACTGGTTTTTAACAACCTAAATGGTTCTGAAATGTTTCATTTTATTTAAATGTTATAGTGTCTATATTTTTCTGGGTGTAGGTATTTTTCTAAACACTCTTAGCCAGCAATTATAAGTAATATTTTAAAGTAGTTTATAGCAAATAGTAAGATATAGTGTATCTGAGATTCTCACAAAAATATTTTTAACTATTTTGAACCTATTTCACATAGTGAACAGGTTAAATTTTTCAATTTATCTTACATGATGAAGTGTGTGAGTGTGTGTGTAAGTTTGTGTGTGCGTGCGTGCGTGTGTGTGTGTGTGTGTGTGTGAGAGAGAGAGAGAGAGAGAGAATATAGCTAGCCTTTAAACATCCCAGGTCCCTTTCTGCTTTCCTTCTCTTAAACTTTATTTTCTTCCTCTATTCTCTTTACGTATTTCATTCTTTCTTTCTTTTCCCCTTCCTCTTTCCATCCTCTTTTCTGTCTCCCTCTCTCTCCACCTACCTTTATTTTTTCCATCTTTAGTAAATATATAGCTAGTACCTACTTATTCCTAGGGGGTGTGATAATGGTAAAAATGCAGCACCAAATGAACTTTCATATTTTAATATACTTCTTGGTGCACTGTAACTATACATCATGTTGAGGTTTAGTGTGATAGAAACAAACATGCACTTAGCTCCCAGTGCATTTCCCTCCAGATCCCTCCCCACTCACTCCTCCTCCCCATTCATAAAATTGAAATTGGTATTGATAGTTTCACAAGTGTACATAGGATTGTTTGAACTGATTCCTTCATCAAGTCTCCACCCTCCCCACTCCTCCTCCCTCCCCAAGTCCCCTTCCAGTCTTCTACTGGTGTCTCTCCTCATTTACTTGAAATCCCTTTTGTTTTCCAGTTTCTCTCTAGCTTCCACATATGGGAGAAAACATATAACCTTTCACTTTCTGAGACTGATTAATCTCACTTAACATAATAGTCTCTAGTCCCATCCATTGTCCTGCAAATGACATGATTTTGTTCTTCTTTATGGCTGAGTAAAATTCCATTGTGTGCATATACCACAGTTTCATAACCAACTCATCTGTTGATGGACACCTAGGCTGGTTTCACAGTTTGGCTGTTGTGAATTGTGCTGCTGTAAACATGGATGTGCATGGATCACTATCATATTCTGACTTCAGGAAGATACCCAGGAGTAGTTTTGCTGGGTGAAACAAGCTTTCTTCATGGGACTAGAGCATGCTGCAGAAGATTTTATTAGACTTTGTCAGCTGGTAGCTAGACTACCATTCAACTAAATCTCTGTCATGGAGACCCCTTCCGATCAACTGAAGAAAAAATAAATCTTTTCTATTCTTCTAATCATTTCTGGGTGGGAAGAAACTTTACCAGAAATGGGTTTACAGAGGAGCAGCTCTGATTCTGAACAGAGGACAAGGATGTGCCCCTTACTTTTGCTATCGCCTTTACCTACACTGTGGCCATCCTCATGGGGCAGTGACTCAGGATATCAATACCTACATGAAGACATTGGAATTGTGTCAATGCATCTCAAAGGTAGTGTTGTTGTTAGATAACCAGACTCTTCCATTAAGGTGGTTCATCTCTGTGGTTCCCATCCCCCCACACAGCCAAGCCTCCACCAGTGGTGGATGAAAATTGCCTCTGCTTCATAAGCTTCTATTAAAATTGCTTTTTCTCATGACTAGTTGATTTTTCTCATGACTAGTTGCCAACTTTTAGTTTCAACTCAGCCATGACACTGTGGAACAAAAATGGTGTGTTTGGGTATTGCTATTTATACAAACAGGCATTGCCAAGTTATTGGATGATCATATTAGTGAAGACAGCCTCGTTCAATAGGAACAGAGGTATAAAAGCAAATTTTATGTACTTATTTACTTATTTATTTATTTACTTATGTTTGTGCCGGGGATTGAACCCAGGGGCATTCTACCTCTGAGCTCTACTCCCAGCCCTATTTTATTTTTTTATTTTGAGGTAGAGTCCCACTAAGTTGCTGAGGTCCTTTCTAAATTGCTGAGGCTGGCCTAGAATCTGCAATCCTTCTATCTCAGCCTCCCTAGTGCTAGAATGACAGGCATATGCCACCACACCTAGCTATAAAAGCAATTATTTTTTGTGGCACTGGGAATTGAACCCAGGGGCATTCTACCTCTGAGCTACACCCCCAGCCCTATTTTTTATTCTTTATTTTGAAATAGGGTCTCACTAAGTTGCAGAGGGCCTCACTAAGTTGCTGAGGCTGGCTGCAAACCCAGATCCTCCTGTCTCAGCCTCCCAAATACTGGGATTACAAGTGTGCACCATCATGCCCAGCTTTAAAAGGAAATTTAAAATGAAATGAATTTATAGTCCTGGGCACCTATACAAATGTAGAAGGAGTCAAGGCTGCAAATTAAGCCATCACAAAAGTTGGAAGCAGTAGTTTATTTCTTGAGAAACAACGTGTTTTATCCCAAAGACAAGGGGAATATTAAGCAGAAGAGTGAGAGTATAGCCGGGTGTGGTGGCGCACACTTGTAATCCCAGTACTTTGGAAGGCAGAGACCGGAGGATCCGGGTTCGCGGCCAGCCTCAGCGCTCTCTCTCTCTCTCTCTCTCTCTCTCTCTCTCTCTCTCCTTAGTGAGGCCCTCCACAACTTCATGAGACTCGGTTTCAGAATAAAGTATAAAAAAATAGGGCCGGGGGTGTAGCGCGGAGGTAGAACGCCCCTGGGTTCAATCCCAGGTACCGCCAAAAAAAAAAAAAAAAGAAGAGTGAGAATATAAGAATTATGTTCTGGTGATGGGATAGATATGGTTTGAGCTGAAGTAAGTATTGAGATTGAAGAAAAGTTAAGACAACACTGTCATAGACCAGACATTAAGAGTTCCAGAAATATCTGTTTGCTGAAGACAAATGAGGCATATGAATGAGGAAAAGAGAACGACATGGGCATATAGGATATATTCTGCCTTTGTCACCAAGAGATGCACACGTGAACTTCAGGCATGGCAATTATTGAGGGAGAAGAACTTTAGGCATGAGAATTTAATCCCCCTCACCCACTATGGGACCTGAAAAGTGACACAGGTCTGTTGACACATGCTAGCTGTCACTGTCAAAGAGACTTAGCATTTGTTCAATGAAACTCTTGACCAGTTAAATAATGCTACAATTCACGAATGTTTTCACTGTTTGCTTCATAAGAAACTCTGAAAATTAATTTATACAGACAGTTTTGCTTCTGAGACAGCAGCTCTTCTTGTTTTGAACAGTAGATTGCTTACTCTGTCAAAGAGATCACTTACCAGGCAGCTAATTATTTACCATGATTCACTTTAACAATATTGCTGCTATCTGTATCCACCAATTTGAAGCTATTATGTCATGAACTCTGTCCAGTCCCAGTCAATTTTCCACCTCGCAGTCAATATCAGCATCCTTCCTTCTTAGATTATATTGAATTTCTGCCAAAGTGAGGATCGTTGTTGCTGAATTATGTCTAATAAACTTAGCTTTGCTTGGTCAAAGCTTCCCTTGGTTAGTTTTTTTTTTTTGGGGGGGGTGGATTAAAGAGAAGTTAACAGACAATAGTCAGGAACAGTGTTAAACTAATATTGAACCTGAGTACATATTTGAACACACTGAATTTGAAGGACTTATAAAGTATCTCAGTAGACATCCCCAAATATTTAAAATCACTCATCCTTCACAAAAATAATTTGAACTTTAGCAAAAATTCAGATAGTAATAGCTAACTATTATGCTTCCCAGATCCATATGTTGAAATCCTCACTGGAGGGTGATGGGAGTAGGGGGTGTGGCCGCCGGGTGGTGGGTAGGTCCTGAGAGTGGAGCCCTCTTGGGTGAGATTAGTGCCTCATAGACGAGGACCCAGAGAGCGGCTTTGCCCTTTGCCACCACAGGAGGATAGAGCAAAAAGATGCCAGGAAACAGGACAAGGGCCCTCACCAGAAATGAAGCTGTGGATGCTTTGTTCCTGGACTTCCCAGCTACCAGAGGAGGGATAAATAAGGTGCTGTTGTCTATAAGCCCCCTGGTTCAGGGTATTTTATCATAGCAGTCCAAACACCCCTTGACACTGACATTGACTAAGAACTTACCTTCTGCCAAGACTTACTCTTGGTTTTACATGTTCATAATAATAATTTGAATCAGGTATCATTATCCCAATTTTTCTTTCCCTTTTCAATACTGAGGATTGAACTCAGAGGCATTCGACCTCCAAGTCACATCCCCAGCCCTAATTTATTTTTTTTTATTTGGAAACAGAGTTTCTCTAATTTGCTGAGAGCCTCACTAAGTTGCTGAGTCTGGCTTTGAACATGTAAACCTCCTGTCTCGGCCTCCCAAGTACTGGGATTACAGGTGTGCACCACTACACCCAGCTATCCCAATTTTATATACAAGAAAATTGAGGCACACAGAAGTTAAGTAATATACCAGTTGATGCTTTTAACAATTCCACTAGGCTTTCACTTTGATTTTTTTTCACTTAAAAATAATCTACCTCCACACATACAGATCATAGTATTTATCTACTGGCATTCAAAATATTACCATTTTAGTATGTTTTGTGTATAATAAGCAATATTTCAAAATGTTTTAATGGTTGATTTCTATAACCTATTCACTTATTATTTTTGTTTAATGATTGACTCCCACAACATATTTTAAGTACCACAGATAATTGCATTGATTTAAATGATGCATTTAGCCATATTTTTAAAAACTCACATACAACCTGTTTGTTTCCTTCCTTCCAGAAGGAAGGAAAAGAGATTTATGTCTAGCATCACACAGCTTATACCTGGCAGGCGGAGAATGGAGCTGCAATAGCTTTTCACACCTCAACACACGGACCTTTTACAACCACCTGAGTGTCTATTCCTTTACATTTTTTTTTTGGACAGCATTTGTTTCTACTACTGGTATTGTTCAAAAGGGATTTCTGAGAAGAAATTACAGCTGAAAATAACAAAAATTTAGCCTAACCCTTAAGTCTTTACAAGATCTGTACCCTGTCTTCAAGCTACTTTCTAACTTCCTTTCTGTGACTATAGCTTTCACTACCATGCCTTTTATGGCTAATAATTCTGTTCAACCCAGAAAGCTGGTTTTGATCCACTGTGGGGCCTGGCTACTCAAAAGGTGATCTGTGAATGAACAGCAGTAGTCTCAACTTGGATTTTTGCTAGAAATGTAGAATCTTGGGGCTTTAATGCATGAGATAGTACCCCCAGGTTATTTCTGTACACATTAAATCTTAAGAAACACAGCCCTAGGCATAAATATGCATAAAAATAATTCTGACTCTAGTTAAAATAGTTGAGATGTTGTTAGTATGTTTATACCTCACCTATCAATAAATAACCATGATTTCCTGCACAGCACTTCAGAGAATACATATTTGAGAAAGATTTATTAAGAATAAGTTACTTCCTCTGTTTAAAGCAGAATTTGTTACTGATAATTTTATGCAAAATTATATTGTGCAAAGTCTTCCCTCGCTCATGCATTTTATTTACCCACTGACCATAATCTTCTTTCAAAAGTTCATCTATTCTACTCATTATGAAAACATTCTCTTGTATCACTATTAAGTTTGACATTTGAATTTAAAATGTCAATAAATTTAGAAACAAGAGTTCATGGGCAATCAGAACACGCTCTTCATTTTGTTTAAAAATCATGGGAATATTGTCACTCTGAGGTTCCAATAACAATTTGTAAAACAACAAATATGATACTTTAAGAACAACATACACTAAAAAGGAATGTGAGCATTCTGCGGTTTTATCTCATGGCAAGTACATAATGCTCATGAAAGTGAGTTGTGTAGACATTTTTATAGTTATGAGAAGACTACATGGCAGAATTAAGCATGTATATACCATCTTTAAAAAACAGATTAATATTATCAATATATAACAATTATGGGGGAACATCCTAATTCAGTTGTTGTTTTTGCAAATATGACATGCCAATAAAAATCTTCACTAAGACCCATATTGCTATATGTCTCCATGGAAATCAATGTAATTACATTGTCTTTTACCTAGAATAGAATTGTATCATTCAATTCCATCCCCTTGGATCAATACTGCCCTGTATCACCATTCTAATCCCCTTGCTTGCTTTGGGCCATTGCCTAACTTCCTTCATAGTTTTAGAAAATTTCAAACCAATGCCTTTTCATCCACCTTTCTCAAATAATTCTCAAGCAAAATATTTTTCACAGTTTTTTTTTATTCAAGTTGCCTGCTTACAGCTTCTGATGCCAGCAAATACCTTAGTGCTGAGGCCACTTATAATTATAATGCTTATTAGTATTTTGCAGGAACATCCCTTTTATCTCAAGAGTATAAGGTATTTTACTACAACCAAGTAAGACTCCAGTCAGAGACCCCTGCTGAGATGAAGGGAGAGCTGGAAAATTATGTCTACCAGCAACTGAAAAAAGATTGAAGTTAGGAAAAATAAATTGACAAGCCTTTGACAGGGTTGACACCCACTCCCTCTACTCTCTGATTACTGATGTTCAAATCCACAGGTAGTCAATGCTACATGGTATTTTATTCCAGGATAACAAACTCATATGTTTAAGAAGCTGTGTGTTTCTAACTTAAGACACAGGCCTCACTTCAGTGGGGGCTCTGTTTCTGGGCCAATTAAATTGCTTAATCCATAGTGTCATATTTTTTCCAAAGTATTTCAGGTTAAATATGATATTGTTCCAAGTATCAAAAAGCCTTTTAAAGAAACCGGGCATGGTGGCTCATACCTGTAATCCTAGTATTGGGAAGGCTGGGACTGGGGGATTATAGGTTTGAGGCCAGCCTCAACAACTTAAGGAGGCCCTCAACAGCCTAGTGAGATCCTGTTTCAAAATAAAAATCAAATATAGCTGGGTGTAGCTCAGAGATAGAATGCCTCTGTCCCCAGCACCACACACACACACACACACACACACACACACACACACACACAAAGGTGTAAATAAGATATTAAATGACTCAGGCTTTTTGAAAGGTTTATATATTGTTTGCTCTAATATGAAAGCAATTCACTAAATAATTACAAAAATTACCCTAAAAGCACCACCAAGAAGATAATCGTTGTTAATGTATTGGTGTGAATTTATGTATTGTAGATGCATCTATACATATTAATATGTATGCTTAAAATAAAACAGTCTGCATGGTTTTGCATCTGTTTTTTCTCTCCCTTCATATCATAATAATATGATTCTGTTTTGACCCTCTTTTTGCTGTTCCTTTCATCGAGGGTAGGTTCCATCATATTTTCACCAGTGAAATTATTTCAAATATACTTTGTAGGCCAGTAATGTCCCCCAGGAATCAGTACTGCATCCCTGAAAAAGGCAAACATTGCTTTCATTGGAAAAAGCATCATTGCTGGTGTAACTAAGGATACTGAGGTGGGAAATTTATCCTGGAGTCTTCAGGTGGGCCTTAAAATGGAAATTTTTTTTTCTGGATTACCCAGGCATGGGCCTTAAATGTAATGCCATGCGTTCGTATAAGATAAAGGCAGAGAAAAATTGGGAACATACAGAGGAGAAGGTAATATGACATCCCAGGAGGACTGGAGTGATGTTGGCACAAGTCAAAAAACATCCACAGTCACTAGAAGCAGAAAGAAGAAAGAGCAGGCTCCCCAGGGGCTCCAAAAGGTAGGTGGGCCTGCAGACACGTTGGTTTCAGCACTATTAAATGTGCTTTGTACTCTGATCTCCATAAGCACAAGAAAATGAATTTTTATTGACTTGAGCGACCATGTTTGTACTAACTTTTTATAGCAGCCACAGGAAACTAACACCTACTCCCAATATTTTTGCTTTCTTCTTCCATCGTCTGCTTATTACAGATCAAATCTTACAAGACCCAACCACCTGCACCTTCATTCAGGTTCCTAAGGAGCGGGATACCACCAAAGAAAGCCATCAACAAGCCGGGCGTGGGGGTGCACGCTTGTAATCCCAGTACTTGGGAAGCTGAGACCAGAGGATATGGGTTCGCGGCCAGCCTCAGCTACTTAGTGAGGTTCTCATCAACTTAGTGAGACCCGGTTTCAAAATAATTTTAAAAAATAGGGCTGGGGGTGTAGCCCAGAGGTAGAATGCCCCTGGGTTCAATCCCCAGTACTGCAAAAAAAAAAAAAAAAAAAGAAAAAAAGAGAAAAGCCATCAACAGAGCTGTGGCACCTCTAGAGCTGCATTGCCTACCACGATGGGCTGCCCACATCCCTGCCCGCAGTATTTTTTTGAGCTTCGGTTTCCCAGTCCCATTCAGTTCTCTGCATGTGTCAACCTTGCCTCTAGTTCAAGTCTTTTTCTAAGTGATGTGGGAATAATTTTTCATAATGTCTACATAACTTTCATTTTAATTAAAATTATAATCAAACACAAAAATATCTGGTCTCTTTGTTTTGTGTTTCAGGAAAATATGAGAATTCAAATGTATCAGTGCAGTTGCTTTTGGGAATACACACTGCATTAAATGTTTTACTTTATTGAGAAAGAAAAAATGAGCAGTAATACCTATTTTGTAACCAATTTTAAAAACATTGAGATATAATCTATGTCTATTATTATATTTTATGCTGCCAAAAAGTTAAGCTCCTGATTATACCTTTTAACTAAAAGAGGGCAAGGAAAGCTTCATTTAATGTTAAACATATGCTATTTCTTAAGTGACTTAAGGGACTATTGTTGTAAACCTAGAATCACTAAAATTTACTTTAAGGAATTGTTCAGTAGATTATTACATAACTGATTTTTTTTCAATTAATATTATTACTATAGAGGTCACAGGAAGTGGATATTACATAATCTTTTCACAAAAATTAACTGCAACTATGACCTAAAAGATCATAATGCAAACTAAGTGAAAAAGACATAAAATACATCCTTAAAATTTGGAACAGATCTAAGGCTAGTATTCTCTCATTCCATACGCCATTAGGTGAACCTAGTGGATTACATGAACAGCACAATGCACACACCTCAACCCACTTTCACAATTTCTTCCTTTGTTTCTGTTTCAGAAGGACTAATAACACCACTAGAGTTAATGAGAAGTCATGTCTTCAGAGCTTATTATAGGAAGAGGATTGAAGAATTTGAAAGAATCGTGAGGTTTATAGAATCAAAGAAAAATTTTTGAGATAATCATTGATTGGGGTGCATTCCTGGGGGGTAAAATTATCTTTTGTATTACATTTTCAAAAAAGAAGATACATTTTTTTATTTTATTTCAAGTTCATTCGGCAGTATTTTATTTATTTCCTGCATACCGGCATGTCAGTGGGGGTTTTCTGGGTAACACAGGGTAATATGGGTTTTCCTGTTTCTTCTGCAAGAATGTCTGGGTATATGTCTTTCATAAGCAATTCTACACTCTGGTAGTTCATTTTTATTTTCTTCTCATTTCTTAACATTATTTACATGCTGCTTGATTCTGCTCTAGTTCAAACTGTTTCCCAAAATGGCTGTACCATTTTGTATTTCTACCAGCAATGAAGGAGGGTACCTGTTGCTCCATATCCTTGACAGCATTTCATATTTTCATTTGGGGGGAATTTTAGCCACTCTAATAGTTAATATTCATATGTTACCATTGTTTTAATTTTTCACTCACTAATAATATATGATTTTGAGCATTCTCTTACATTCTTATAAGCATCTGTTTATTTTCTTTTAGGAAAGTGTTAGTTCAAACATTTTTAACACTTTTTTTAAAGTTTGTGTGTGTGTATGTGTATGTGTGTGTGTGTGTGTGTGTGTGTGTGTGTTTCTAGGATTGAACGAACCCAGGGGTCCCAGGAGCATTCTGCCTCTGAGCTACATCACCAGCACTTTTTTGAGACAGGGTCTAAGTTACCCAGGTGGACCTTGATCTTCTGATCCTCCTGCCTCAGCCTCCGGAGTAGCTGTGCCCATCTTGACCACATTTTAATTGAGTTATTTGTTATTATGAATTGCTGTGCTTTAAATATCCTTTTAATATTTGTAGAGGTTTATGTTACTATTAACTAAACTACAGACTTTATATATCACCAGTTTTTCCATGAGTTTCTTTTATCTATTCTAGGAGCCAGTTTTTGGTTTCTCCTTCTATTGTATTTCATGACCTTACTATTTTTATTTGTTCATTATAAATTGACAAATTATATTTGTGTGTACTTATTTGGTAGAAACTGATGTTATGATCTGTGAATATGATATGAAATAATTAAATAAGGCTAATTAACATATCTATCACTTCAAACGTCTTTTTGTGTGGTGAGAATATTTGTAATTTTCTCTTAGTAATTTTGATTTTTTTTTTTTTTTTTTTTTTTTTTTTTTTTTTTTTTTTTTTTTTTTTTTTTTTTTTTTCTGATCGGGGACTGAACCCAGGGGCGTTCTACCTCCACGCTACAGCCCCGGCCCTAATTTTTATACTTTACTTTGAAACCGGGTCTCACGAAGTTGCAGAAGCCTCACTAAGTAGAGAGAGAGAGAGAGAGACAGGGAGAGACAGAGAGAGAGCTGAGGCTGGCCGCAAACCAGGATCCTCCGGTCTCCGCCTCCCAAAGTACTGGGATTACAAGCGTGTGCCACTATGCCTGGCTCTTAGTCATTTTGAGATACACAATTTTACAGATTTACTGACCCAATCACTTCTCTTTGTCCTTAATAAAACTCAGGCTATTTCTCTCGTAAAATGTAATGATAACATGTGAAGTAAAAGAGTGCAGTCCCAGGAATGGCACAGAGGATAGCAATGTGAGGGTGGGTGCACCTCTTATTTTCCTTCAGTGTAACTAGAATTTTCCATTTGTCTCTGTTAAAGCATCAGGCCACTACGATTTGGCAGTAGGAGGATTTGTGAATTTTTCAAATGAACAACAGTGGGTTTGTTTTCAAGACTGGAAAATCATGATTTCTATATGGATTGAAATTATCTAACAGGGGAGAACAGGGAGGCTTGCTGGCATTCTGTGTACGGTGGGGTGGAGGGGATGGGGTTGAGAGCAGCAGTAGAGACACTGGTCTGTGATCAGGCACTTTATCTGTACTGGAAAGAAACGAATTGAGGCACAAATGCAGATAATGAAAAGACATGGAGGTAAGAATTTGCGTAAGTTCTTTCTGGCTACTTCTGTATGGGGTAGAGATGGGCTGAGGTAGGGTCAAGGACTAGAGTATCAGCAGAGAGAAGATGCCTGAGATACTGAGAAGCTTGGGACACTGGACTCTCTGAGTAATGTGGCAAGCATAGTGATGATGTAATCACACATCTAAAGCCAAAATGTTCAAGGAGTTTAGGGCAATGATAAGGATTAAGGTATATGACAGCAAGGAGTAGAGCTATGTGTAGTATGATTCCATTTTACTAAATTCAAAAATTGATATTTTGAGAAAAGGGGGGGGTAGCAATTATCTGGAAGTGGCCATGAGGAGCGGGGAGGACAACCCATTTCCAGGCCAAATGTATGAAATGTGTGGAATAGGAAAAGGTCCCAGCTGAGAGGGCCATGGGTGTAGAGCACTCCATATGGAGTTTTGCTTTCCTGGTAGAGCCAGATATTATGGACACACTAAGAGAAAAGATGAATCTTCTGAAGATTTTGCTGATGAAGTAGGAGTTCCCATGAGCAATGAGGGGGATTTGAAGAGTTGGAGGAAGAATAGAAAATGGAAAGGGGGGTTACAAAAGGGGTGGTACTGAGTAGTATGGCAACCAGAGTCAGTGCCACCTGGTAGCCCTGAGCTCCTTTGTGATTAAAATTAGCAGAGTTTATATCAAGATGGGACCAACCCTCATGGCCTGAAGGCAGAAAATGGTGGTGAGGAGTGAATGCTGCTGGAGAGAGAAGGGCAGGCCCATGCCGAAGTGACTAGAGTGCTTGGACTCTGCACGTCCCTGCCCATCAGGCACTGGAGGTTAACAGGAGATATTCCCAACATACAGGAATCTTCAAAGATTCCTTTGATCTTTGTCTATAACTTTCTCTAATAGCCAGAAGACTCTAGTTTGAAGTAAGAAGATACATACATACATACATACATACATACATACATACATACACAGATAAATGGAAAAATAGACAAATACTTCTTGTTCAGACCAGTTGAAGGTATTGATAGGAAATAGCAGCTCTGCTATGTGTCTATGATAAATTTTGAAGGATATGCTTCAATGGAAAGAGATTCTGTCAAAGGACTATGATCATTATTAACATGCTAATTAGTACAGAAGTTCTGACCCACTTGAGAATTGGAAAATCTTGACTAATGCTGGCCTCAAATAAGCAAATAAGGATAAAGAATGTGATGCAGGCAATCAGAGTGATACCACGGATCT
This sequence comes from Glis glis, assembly GCA_004027185.1. Lineage (NCBI taxonomy): Eukaryota > Metazoa > Chordata > Mammalia > Rodentia > Gliridae > Glis > Glis glis. Next base: position 49,136 of record PVJS01005302.1, on the reverse strand, counting down.
AAGCATATTTTAGATGGAAGATTTTTTATTCACCTAACCACAACATAATCAAATTTTAAAATATTGAATTATTATAATAGAGTCATTTTGCCTTGGTAATTTTACTTAAAATCAGGTTTTAATATATATATATATATATATATATATATATATTATGCATCTACATATTTACATGCTATATTTTGCATCTAAAAAAGAAATCATCACTGGAAATTTTACACATATATTTGGTTCGCTTCAGGTTGAACAGATAGTTTGAACACATTTCAATCCATCTCATACCCAAGAATTAAATGTGGCTATGATAGCTATCCAATTGCTTGCTGTTCTTTGTCTTCATTGTTAATTTTACTCTTGTTAGGTAAAATACGCATAATCTATGAAAAGTTGCATCCCAAATGAAATCTCTCAGTTCCATTACATTTCCAGAACACAAGAAGAGCAGGAACTATGATGCAGAGAAGGTTGCACATGTGCAGTAGTGCCCAAGACTGATTTTCTTCTGTTCCTAACTGCTGTTTTAGGATTGGGGATCTTTTATACATATCTGGGGGTCAGAAATTCCACTGTGAGTTTGGTGCAGGTATCAGCCCTTATAAAGTGTATAGGACTGTGACTTAGTCCTTGACATGAGTTGGAATGTGTGAACTGAAAACTCAGATAAGATCCAGTAAGTATAGTTCTGAAAAGGTCTGTCTTCCCATTGTACTCATGTTAGCCCAGTCTCTCTAAGGCACTTATTATTCTATATGCGTAGGAAGGATAAACTTATGTACTTCATAAAATTTTGCTAATGAGTTATGAAAAAAAAGCATAAGCTCTTCTCTGAGTCAAACTCTGGACACCTGGCCTTTTTACAATTGATTTATTTTTGCTATTAGGAAACTTATCTCCTGCTTAATTGCTGCAATTTAATTGATGGCTCTGGAAGCTAGAATGAATTCATCTTGAAGTTGAAATACCCAAACACTATTATATTTACTTAATTATTGCACCCACCACAAAGTAAATATTTGAAACATAACATGAAATTTAACAATCGAGAGTAATGTTGAAAAATGGACATTAAGCTTTTCTTAAATTTTCATGGTCCTTTTATCTTTAAATTTTTATTTTTAGTAGAAACCAGATAATGTCTCTGGTACTACAATATTTGTAATCATTTTAATTGTATGTTTAAACACAGAAGAAATTTAAACTATAATTTAAGCATTAACTATACACTTTTGCATATACACTATGATTTAAATTACAACTCCTTATAAATGGATGCAGATATCATAGAATAAGACACTGTTACGGCTGTGTATTTTCTGCCTAAATGTAATTCTGAAACTCATCACAGTACTTGGCTGCCTGACTCTTCACAGTGAGTAAACATATTAACCAGAACAGAGAAAACCTGAAGACCAAGACTAAGCACAAACTATTTCTGGAAACTAATAGAAGCACAAACTATTTTTGGAAACTAATAGATATCTCATGACTTTTTTGTTTAGTAGAACATCCCATGACTTTTTGTTTTCTTTGTTTTATTTTCTTTCTTTTTTCTCTTTAACCCCACCCAGTTTCCTCTTATAGCAAATACAAAGGAAGAAATGCTCAGCTCCTGAGGTTGTCTGTGGGAAGTCTTAGCTGCTGGCCTCATACACCATTAGTTGTTATAGGAGAGAGAATGACTGATTAATACTAATAATTATCCTGCAAATGATTGAACTATTATTCTAGTATTATAGGGATATTGCTTCCCATAACAGTAAATGAAAATGATTCATGTGTAATCTGATGAACTATAATGGTTGTGTAAAAAGGAGATACCTTCAAATTTTGTTATATCACATAACATAAGATTATAAGATTTAGTTGGGTTGTATGGAAGAATCAATATTCCATACCTTAGTCTCTGGCTCAAAAGGAAAAAGGGTATTTTCTGGTTGACTGGTTGTCTGAGACCAATTTTTGATTTGCTAGCCGTAAACCAGTGCAAGTAGGTTCCTGTGAACAGGGAGAAATATAACACATTTGGAACTGACTTCTATATATCCAGCCAGCTGAGGTATTTTTGATAAAATACCTTAAGTAAGAAAAGGGAATCAATCAATCAACATGTGTCTTTTTTTCCAATGGGAGTTTAAAAGTGGAAATTATTTTTAAACATTTTGCTTTCTTGTTTCTATATTTTTATGCACAACTGAGCTGTGTAATTTTAACTCCTGGAATGTAAGTAAAACATTCTGAATAAGGATTCTGCCTCTAGATTCAGACCCCTTGGTGCAGAATGCCGATTCTACCCTCTATTAAAAGGTTGACCCTCATGCAATTATTTAAATCATCTGTTCCTCAGTTTCCTTATTTGTAAAGCTAAAGAATGATATAAATGCCAGTTTTGTGGGGTTGTTGTGAGGATATGAAAAGACATTATGTGTGTTTAGACTAGTCGATGTCAAATACTAGGTGATAAGAAGAATATCAACTATTATTATTTTCATGAAGGATATTCTACTTCATGAACACAGAGCAAATTATCACTGGACATACACCAAGCTTAAGTTGAAGTGTACAAATATCTATTATACAGCCTGAAGACTGCAGTTAATAATAGTGTATTACATTCAGGATTTTTTTCTAAATTAGTAGATTATAGCTGCTTTTGTTACCGGAGGGAGGGGCAAATGGTAACTGTGGAATGTGTTTATTCCACTATAGTACCATTGTACTATAAAAATGTGTCTTATAACATCATACTGTATATTTTAAATACACATAACACTATTATTTTTAATGTAAGTAAATAAAAGAAACTGGTTAATAAAATGTAAACTTCCACCTCAAGACAGCTGTCTGAAAAGATGAAGTTACTCTAATCTCTATCTGGTCTTTTCTCTGTGTGGACTCTTACTAATTGTAGAAAAATGAAATGAATAAGTACCCAAATTAGTTTGAAGTTAGTCTTGTAAGAGTATTTAAATATAATCTTGAGAAAAGTCTCAATTTCTGTGGAAAAAGAAAATTTAGTTCCTCTCCCTGAAATGGAATTCAGTGTCTGTGTCATGTGTTGAGAAGATGGCCAACCTGATTTTATTCTAGATCTTGCTGGCATCTTCTTGGTGTCTGCTCATCCCCTGAGCCATGTTTCTTGCCACACCAGGTATCTCTTGCCCTTTGGCCACCTGAGCTGAAGTCCTCCCTGCCATCGCTCACAGCCTGATCGTGTTGAGCTCCAGCCACATCCTCCATTCTCCACGGACGCAGCACCCTCACCTTGGCTCTCTGCATCTGCTGTGGCCCCTGCTCGCTCACTGGTACCAGCATCCACCCTCAAGGGCACGTCAGCAAAGCCATCTGGCAGGTATCTTTTCTCCTGTTCACACAGCATTTTTCTCTGGCAGCTCCCAATGTAAACATTGCACCCCAATTCCTTAATGTCAATTATACAATGTGAGTATCCAATAATCACCTCCCTTCCTCCAAAACCCTCTGGTGTCCTGCCCCCCCAAAACCAAAAGGCATGAAGAAGGACTAGTTTTCTTAATCCTTTCCTATCTCGATGGTTCCTCTCTCTCCCAAAACACTGTCCTGGCATGACTCAGACTTTTTCTGAGAGTTTCTGTGTGATTTTGCTTTTGTTTTGAGGATTAGGTCTTGAGTCAGTGAGTTTCGTGGGATTCGTTTTTCCACAATTGAAATGAAGAAAATCTGCAGATATCACAATGTGTAGCCAAATTTTTTACAGGACCATTAAGTCTCAACTAAATTGAAAAAAACTCATTTAATGGTCAATAGATACAACTTCAGAAATGATTATTTCAGTGATAGATCACTCTGCAATTTGGGGTACATAACTCAGAGAAGAAGTTCAAAGAATTGAGAAGCATTGCCAAAGCAAAAGGTTTTCTATTTCAATCTATTAATCTTTTACAAAAGCATCCATGGATACATATATTTTAAAATATTATATTTTCAAAATAATCAGGAATGAGCAGTAAATAAATAGAATATGTGTTATATATAGTCCAATTTTAGAAATGAGTAAAAGAAGATAAATATATTAACTGATTTTAAAAGCTCCATTCATTTCAATTAATAGTCACTCCAATAACTCATCAATATTGCTTAATAAGCTATGTTTCAAAGATTATATTCAGTTGTATTATTAATTGCTAGAAGATTAAAAATACAGTAATAACTACATCCAGAAGAAAATTTAAAATAAAGCCTAACATCACTGCTTTTCTTGCTGCCTTTAATGAAATATCTTCAGTTGAGTTACTTAACCATTTAAAACTTCAGCTCTCTCACCTATAAAATGGGTGGTTAACAATAAACTTTAACTTGTAGAATACTAATATGCATTGAATTAACATACTTAGTATACATATGGACAAACTGGGATATAACATGTGCTAAATAAAAACAATAAATAACATTATAATTGCATTACTACTCATAATATATTAGATGTGATATATTAACTTTCTTTTGCCATCATCAAAATTTCCCATAAGGTTGGTGGATTAAAACAACATGAATTTATTTTCTAAAGTTCTGTAAGTCAGAAGTCTTGAAGGAATCACTTCCATTGACATTATGTACATACATGAGAATACCAGTGTCAATCTAGATATCCTGAAAGGGGAAGGGGAAGTGGAAAGGGAGCTGGGGAGAGGCCCCCAAATGCTGTGTGCAGGTGTGTCACCATCTCTATGAGCTCCATTATGATGTGAGACCACAATGCCCCTATAAAAGTATAAGAAAGAAGTCCTGTACTAGTTTCCATTAATTAAAATCAAGGACTTGGCAGGGCCACATTCCTTTTCAGGGCATCTGGGGGAGAATCAATTCTCTTGTTTGTTTAGGTTTTTGACAGAATACAGTTCCTGTGGTTGTGGGACTGAGGTCCCATTTTCTGTATAACTTTCAGCAAACAGCAGACCCTGTCTTCTAGCAACCACCAAATTGCCTGGCTGTGGCTCCCTCCCTCCCCTTCCAAAGCCAACAGTGGTAGTGGAGTCTCTTACCTACTTTGGATCCCTCCCCGCTCTTGTCTTTGTTTTCTTCTGTTGCAAGTATCTCACCCAAACTTTTCCCTTCTTCTTCCACCTTTCGGGACCCATGTGACCATATTGGGCCCCACTAGATAATCTAGAATGATCTCCATTGTAGGTTATCCTTAATCTTCCTTTCTTCCATGTAAGGCAAAATATTCCCAGGCTCCAGGGATTATGTAGTAAAATCCTTTGGGAACCATTATTCTGCCTAAGTCAAAACATCTAAGCCAGGAGTTGTGGAACAACCCTGTAATCCCAGTACTTGGGAGGCTGAGACAGGAAGAGTGCAGGTTCAAAGAAAGCCTCAGCAACACAGTGAGACTCTCAGCAACCTAGTAAGACCCTGTTTCCAAATAAAAAGTAAAACAGGGCTGGGTGTGTAGCTCAGAGGTAAAATGCTCCTGGGTTCAATCCCTAGCACCACAATAAATAAATAAATACATAAATAAGCATCTAATTCTTTTCATTAGTATACATTGTTATGGCTTTTTGTGGAAGCTTGTGTCAAATCTTTGAATATAGTATTTGTGTCATGATATCTATTCATTGTCATTAAAGACTTGTATTGTTTTCAAAAAGTCCTGAATGATAAAGCACCAATCAGAATTTTTGAATCTTGTCCCTCTCTATATTTAGTCTAACACTTTCTCAGGTAACAAAAATTTTTATAATACTGTCAAATTCAAAACAACCCAAATATAAAAGTATTATCAAAATCAATTAAATTATGAAATTATTATATACAGTGCATTGAATTCTGTTTATGAGGATTAATGAATAGATTAAAATGCTTATTATATGATATTAAGTTTGAAAGAATCAAAACCTCAAATTAACTATTCAATACTGTGCAGATTTTGTTAAACAATGCAAGTGCATACTAAAAAATAGACATAAGACACTTTCATCTACGATTGACCTACGAGTGGATTTCCTTTAACTTATATTTTCTATAATGAGCTTTGCAAATTTTGTTGAGATTTGTTTCCTAATAAATGCTCTAAAAATGCTGTCCCTCAGCTTTACCTCTTTCGTCCAAGTATCACCACACGAGATCACATTTATTTGTGTAATGTGTATTGTGAGGCAAAAAAAGATGTTTTAAACCCACAAAAGTTTTATTAGGTTCGTGTATTAATAGTAACATTCCCATTAGCGAGAAAAAAAGTTGGCAAAACATGCTTTCCTTCCAATATAAATGCCTAACTATGGGCCACAATGGATGATTTTTTGCCATTAAATCTCCTCATAATCTAGATTTTGCGGTTACATTGTAATTCATGTAGAGCACACTTGTCCCTCTAAGTCTGTGTGCTCCATATCTACAGATTTGATCAACCATGGTTTGAAAATGTAGTTAGGGCTAAGATGGCTGTGTCTATACTGAACTTGTACAAACTCCATTTTGTCTCTATTCCCTAAACAATGTATTATAACAACTATTTACATAGCATATAAATTGTATTAGGCATTATAAATAATCTAGAAAATATTTAAATCGTATGGAAGGATGGATTTAGATTATATACAAACACCATGTCTTTTATACAAGGGACTTGAACAGCTGTAGATTTTGGTATTTGATAGCAGTCCTGGAATCAATCCCAGAAGGATAGTTGTATTCATTTTTATTAATAACAGTATCACCTCTACTTCATAGATAGTAGTTCTAAATCATAGGGAAGTTATATGGATATGCCTTCAAAATTATATACTTAAGAGTTTCATGAAGAACTTATCCAGTTGCCTATTTTAGGATCATGGAATTGAGTTCATAGTGATTTTGAAATAAGAAAAAATCCGCACACTAAAGAAATTTTGAAGAAAAATCAAGAATAAGTCATAAAGACAATAAGACAAGAGAGGGCGATGCTGAGAGTCTATGTAGAAGAGTTTATGCAAAACTTTGTATTGCAGATGACTTTGTGGCATTCAAATGGTCATGGTCTCTAAGCAGCTGTGAATGGAATATTGAAGAGCAAAACTATGCCAAAATTGAAGGAGTGGATTAAGAAAGGATACCATAGAAAAGGAAACCACAAAGTTGAAAGAGAGGTTTTCTCCTTTTTTGGTCCTTTTCTAGGCCATAAAATTGCATCATAATAGTATCTTCCAGTTAACAGGGTAGCAAAGGAGGGTATTGTATTAACTCAAGAGGAGGGCCAGGAAATACCCAACTGATCAACTTCTATAAGAAGGCTGCCACCCTTTGACCTATGATCTGACTGTCCTGACCTCTAGCAAGTGTTTTGTTAACCCTGGTTTTCCCACTCTTGACTCTTGACTTTTTCTTAGGACGTTTTTGGCACTGTTTCTTTATGCGTAGAGTGTATATAAAAACAGTTACTTCTCTCTGCATATTTTTGGTTCTTAATCCACTCTTTCAATACAAAGTATTTACATCCACTCTTCTACATAGTCTCTTTAACATTCTTTAGAACTGTGAGACTAGTATATACACTGAAAACTGATGTACCATTTATATATTACATCAATTTATAATATTCATATATCAATAAAATAGTAAATCATTAGCTTCAGCAGTTATACAACTGAGTCCTGTTTTTGAATATTACCCTGTGATTTTTTTCATTCTCATTCATAGTTTTGACATAATATGTATTTGATCCAGCTTACTGGTTATTTAATGTTTTACTACTATAATGAATTAAAATTATTTTGTTTCAAATGTGAAAAGCTTTAATTAGCCTGACCTCAAGCTAGCATTGAAGTCAATAGCAAATAATACCTCTATTTTCCATTGTCTGTCACACAAAAATAAGTGTGGCCTATCTAGTGGCTGACTTGATATGGGCTTTTATTGCTCTGTTTTGCAATACATGCTGTTCAGTTATGGTATAAAGAACATTTTGACTGTTTATATTTTTTTCAAATAACTTACTGGAAACATGTAATGTTAAATGAAAAGCTAAATGAATTTTATAATGAACATTCACCACAGTCAAGCTACAAATAGCATTCTGTGGTGCTTATTATAGCCCAAATCTCTCCATCCATCTGTCACTCTGTCAATCTATCAATCATCCAAACTTTCCAATAAATAATAGCAGAAATTAATGTTTCCTCTTAATCATTCTAAAATGTACATAAATAACTAGAGTTATATTTTTTGCCTTTGGTGTAATATTTTGGTAAAATGAAATGTACAATTCATGACCATACATTCACTGTGTTTTGATAAACATGAAAAAAAAATCTCAGAAATTTTCCAGACTGAAATGAAAAGAGAAAACATAATGAACCGGGTGGGGGGAGATATTAAACAGGACAGCTTGTATGGTTTGAATATAAGTAGTGTTCCCTAAAGGTTTATGAATCAAAGGAATGGTCCTCAGAGTGACATTGTTTTGAGGTAGTAGAACGATTAGGTGGTGGGGCCTACTGGGAGGTCCTCAGGTCTTTGGAGGTGTGGCCACTAGAGGATTGTGGGTCCCTGCCCATCCTTCCTGTCTCTCTCTTGCTTCCTGGCTCAGGAGGTGAGTGGTTTTGTTTCCCATGGGCTCTGCCAACTTCCCCCTTCCCTCCTTCCATGGCTCATCCAGCATTTGAGACTCTTTCTACCTTTGGCTTCAACTGAACTAAGTTCAATCCTTCTCCCCTTTTTAATAGATTTAAAGAAAGTCTTCCTTGCTCTTTTTAATAAGGGTTCAGTACAATTTCTCCTTTTACTAAATTCAGATTTACATAAAGGAAGAATGTTATAGAAAGAATAAACAAAAATGAAATAAAGTTTATTTTTCTTATTCTTAACTAATTTTAAAATAATGGGTTCAAGTGATAAAGGTAAAAATACAATGGATGATTATAGCATATGAATAAGTTAAGTGAATGACAGACATACTAAGGTACCTGCATTACAGGTGAAGCACTACAGTGTTATTTGATGATGGTTATATATTAGTTAAAAATGTTCATTGGAAATTCTCAGGCAAGGACTAAAAGTATCAAAACAAGAAGTATAATAATTAATATACTTAGAGGGGAGATAAAATAGAATTACATGAAATGCTCAATTAAAACCAGAGGAAGCATATATAAAAAGGAAACAATAGATGTAATGAATCAAAAGTATTTACAGCAAGGCATGTTGGGACACACCTGTAATCTCAGCCACTTGGGAAGCTGAGGCAGGAGGCTCTCAAGATTGAGGCCAGCCTGGGAAATTTAGTAAGACCTTGTGTTAAAATGAAAGAAATAGAAATAAAAAGGGTTAGGAATGTAGTTACTGGGTTCATTACCCAGTAATTCAAAAGAAGGAGAAAATAAAGAAAATATTTATAAATGTTTATATTAATTCAGCTACAAAATAAGCATACTAAATGAAAATACTTTAAATGCACTAAATAAAAAACAGATTATCAGAGAGGATTTTTAAAAATATCCTGTTACATATTATTTACAAGGAAGCTACTTTAACTATAGTCAGATAGATTAGAATTAAAGGTTTGAAGAAAGATAACAATACAAACACTAATCAATAAATAGTTCATTAATATTTATAACTTTCCTTTACCCTCAATCTGCATATTATTTATTTCCAAATAGCATTGTTATATTTTTACTGGTGGCTAATTAAATTCTATCATGGTCAGAGTATCTCATATTTTTTCCATCATTTTAAATTACTTGATGCTACTTTGTCTTCTATGCTCTCTATTGGTGAACATATCTCATAAGCAGCTTTAAAATGCTTACTCTGAATTTGCAAGAGGAAGTTATTCTGTGAGTTAAAGTAGATCAAGGTCACACTGCTCAGATCACCTATGTATAAAAAAGTTTTTTGTAATTCTATCAATTGCTATGAGATGGTTTTATATTTCTAAATAAAACTGAAAAAAAATTTATTTCCCCATTTAATCCTGTCAACTTTACCTTGAAGAGATGTTATTAGGTACACATTTAAGTTTACTATGCTTTGCTAGAGACTTGACACTTTTATCATTGTGAAATGTCACCTTCGTCACAAGTAACACTTGTCCTGTAGTTTATTTTCTTTGATATTAATATATCAATATCAGGCCTTTAAAAATAACTATAGGTCTGAATTTTATGACAATCAACTTTCTGCCATTTCATGTCTATATATTTTGAAGGCATTTCTTCCACACAATGTATAGTTAGGTATAACTTTTAGTTGAGGTGCATTACGCTTTGTATGTAGTATGTCCCCTGAAGAGCTCATACATTGATGATCAGAAGGGATATAATCGAGTTTTGAGGGTTCTAATCTCATGGGTGAATGAATCCATTGTAATGGATTTATTGGGTGAAAACCTAGGCCAGTAGAGTTTGACTAGCGGGGTGGGTCACTCGGGTTTTGACCTTAGGGACGAAAGATATGTCCATGCACCCTCCTTACAAGCTCTTTCTATGCTTCCAGCCTCCATAGTATAAGAGCTGAGCCCTCACATTCTTCTCTCTTCACTCCATGCCCCCTTCCCTGAGGTCCACAGACATCCCCTGACCTACCATGGACGTAAGCCCCCTGAAATCCCCAGAACTGTGAGCAAATAAATCTTCCTTCGTCTAACTTGTGGTCATCAGGTTTTTTGGATTTTAGTGGAGAGAGTTCTGACTGAAATATGGTGCTTAGTCCATTAACATTAAGGAATTTAGACAAGACTGTTTTATTGTTTCATACTTTCTTGGATTTTGTGTGGGGCGATTTCTTTTGTTTTATTTGTTTTGTTGTTCTTTTGCTACCTATTCTCGTTTCTTTAGGTAATTTCAGTATATTTTTAGAATTTCATTTAACGTATCAGTTGGGTTTCTATTTAAACTTACATTATATGTGGTTGACTTAGGTATTGCTATATACATTCCATTTTCTAATTGCATTGTTTGCTTTTAACATTGAGTTTAGAAAATATTTTTATGTTCTGAAAGCTCAGGTTATTTTAATGGTAAATATTTTTGCCCAATTATGAAACTTGCTTAATAATGTAATTTTCAATGAAAATGTATTTTCATTTTGAGGAAGTCTAATTTATTTCTTTTCATAAGCCCACAAAATGCTTAAATAACCACAGGTCACACAGATTTTTTCTTTTGTTTTCTCCTAAATATTTCATAATTTAAGATTTTAATTTAATATCAATAATTAATTTGGATTTTATTTTTTAAATGATTGAGGCTTATGTCAAGAAGTATAATTTTGCCTGGGGATGTGCAATTGGGCCAACATCACTTTTGAAATCTTTTCCTTCCTTCCCTTCCTTCCTTCCTTCCTTCCTTCCTTCCTTTCTTCCTTTCTTTCTTCTCTCTCTCACCTGTCTCAAGATTCAGTTGGCTTTACATTTGTGGTTCTGTTTCTCAACTCTCATTTCTTCCATTGATCCATGAGTCTATTCCTATGTAAAAATCACACTTTTTATTACAGTAGCAATGTGCTAAATTTTAAAATCTCCATTTGTATTCCATTTTTTCTGTTCAAAAGTATTATAGTTACTCCAGTTATTTGTCCTTTCCATATAATTTTAGAATTGACTACAAAAATTCCTGCTGGCATATTGACAAAAATTGAATCAAAGCTAGCATTCCCTAACCTGCCATATATTTAAGTCAGCTTTGGTTTCTTTCATGGATTTTTGTAGTTGTCAAAAGCACAAAGATCATGGATATGGTTTATTAGATTTCTTTGAAGCTTCTGTAAATTATGCAGGTTTTCAATTTTACTTTCAAAATGTTCAGTGATAATATATAAAAACTGTATGTGTGTGTGTGTGTGTGTGTGTGTGTCTTTAACTTTCTATTCCACAGCCTTGCTAAATTCAATTATTAGTTCTAGGAGATTCTTTAGCTACACTGAGTGCTTTTTAGCTATGTTGGATTTTCTACATAAATAATCCTGTCATACACACATATGCAGGCATATCTGTTTCATGTCTTCCAGTCTACATGCTCTTTATTATCTCATCTTACATTAGTGGCTAGTACTTTGTTGAACAAGAGTGAGAAAAGTGGGCATCCTTGCCTTTTTCCCAGTGTAAATAAAGAGAATGGCATTCACCTTTTTACCATTATATAGGAAATTAATTATACGGCTTTCGTTAGACATTCATTATCAAGTTGAAGAAGTTGCCTTGCAATTCTAGTTTGCTCAACATTTTAATCAAGAGGGGTGTTCGGATTTTATCAAATGACTTGTCTGCATAAATCCATATAAGAATGCGAATTTTCTTCTGGCTCCTAATATAGTTGATTATATCAATTGATCTGTGAGTATAGTTCTCTTTCCTTTCCTGGAATAAACCCCAGTTTTGTTATTTTGATCTTCAAATCTCTTTCAGATGAATTACTAATACTTCAATTTTAATAATTTCAAATAGAAAGAAATAATTTCTTTAATTAATTCAGCTTTTGGCTAATAATTGAAATGTGAATCGTAATGCTACTTCTGCCTTAAATATTATTTGTATCCTAATTCCTTTATCAATAGTTTTCAGATAATTATTTCTTATAATTTCATATATAAAATTCTATTTAGTTTTAAATTTTGTTTCTTAAAAGCATTCAATAACACATCTGGTGCTGACTTAAAACCATTTCTTAAGTAAGGTTATATAACACGTGTAACACATTCCTCTTTAAATCAATGTATACAAAACTTTTATTTTTTATTAAGAAACTAGTCATTATAGTTCATTATAAAATAAAATAAATGGCTAGACATGGTAGTACACACCTGTAAACCCAGTCCTTTAGAGACTGAGACAGGAGGATCACAGGTTCAAGTTCAGCCTCAACAACTTAGTGAGACCTTGTTTCAAAATTAGAAAAATGAATAAATAAAAGGGCCTGGGGGTGTAGTTCAGAGGTAGTATGACCCTGGGTTCAATCTCTAGTACCAAAAAAAAAAATGCTTTGTGTTCCAATCTGAATTTGATATCAGAACAATAAATGTAAATAATAAGCTTAGAATATATACAACTTGTAATATTTAATCTTGTAATATTTAAGGTTTTATTAAGGCATAGTCTTTAAAATAAGTAGATATTAATATAATCACTTGGGTAATAGTAAGGTGAAATAAATTAATTCTTGTGAAATCGTAAACTACATAAACATAGCATTGTTAACTGTACAATAAGCTGAAGTACAGAAAAATACACTACAGCTGTCATTTGCACATTAAGAATTATATTTTATAGGTATGATAGAAAAATTCATGTTTACGGATTTAATTAAAATTTCTTTGTTTATTGCTGAATTTCATCACTTCTCTGGAAATTAATCCTTTTTTAATTTTGTGACTTAGAATCATTAATTTGAAGACTGATTGAAACAATAATTATTCTTTTATTTTGTTATGTTATTACAAATAAAATTGTCTTTTTCCTGTCTTTGTCAAGATTAATGCTTTAAATAATTATTATCCGGCCAGGTGTGGTGGCGCACGCTTGTAATCCCAGTACTTTGGGAGGCGGAGACTGGATGATCCGGGTTTGCGGCCAGCCTCAGCTCTCTCTCTCTCTCTCTCTCTCTCTCTCTCTCTCTTTCTACCTAGTGAGGCCCTCCGCAACTTCGTGAGACCCAATTTCAAAATAAAGTATAAAAAAAAATAGGGCTGGTTGTGTAGTGCGGAGGTAGAACGCCCCTGGGTTCAATCCCCGGTACCGCAAAAGAATAAATAAATAAATAAATAATCATTATCCCTCTTCTTTTGCTTAATATGAATTAAATGATTAGTAAATCTTTGTTGAATATATGGTGTTGTAAAAATCACCTGGAACAGTGGTCAGATTTAATTAAGATGACAGAAACAAAACTTTCCATCAATTTGGGATTTGTGATATTTGGAAGAACGCCATGATACAAATCAATAATTCTCAATCATTGGTTGTAGTTGAAAAAAGAAAGTACCCCAGAGAAGTAACTAGAACTTGTTCAGAAATGTTGAACACATCCATTATGATCCATGCATACATTCTGCACCCTCTAATAGCAATAAGAAGGATCATAGCAAATGTAGCACAAGAGGCAAACAAAGCACGCTTGACCATCTGTCCCCAGTCATGAGCTGCTGACTATACTAATTGTCATGAAGGAAAAATGGTTAGACAACAGGAAAGCCCTGAGAAAATTAATAATCAGTTATTGGAAGCTTATCTTTTTTAATCAAGCTTACCTCATCTGTGAAATGAAGACTAAAATAAATAGCTATGAGGTTCCTTCTAAGATTAATCATATTTTACTCTCCTATTTATTCCTGGATTAATCATGTATAACTTAAAACTTAAAATAAAAAAAAATTATCTGAACCATTTTTAAAAAGTGATGATTTAGTGTAAGTACTAGACTGTGTTTTTACTTGCCATTATTAAAGTAAAGCAGTTAGTACCTAGAAAGATGGGGTTTTGGCTATTAGATGTCTTGCTAGCCATGCAGCAAATAGAATCCCACTGCTGGTTGGGATATTTAATTATATGTGTTAATGTGGCTGGCCTACAATACTCACATAGTTGTCAAAACACCATTCCAGATGTCACTGTGAAGGTATTTTTAACATGAAATTAATGTTTTAAGTCAAAAGAATTTGAACAAAGATATCCTCAATAAGGTGGGTGGGCTTCATTCAGTCAGATGAAGGCTTTCAAAGAAAAACGACTGAGGTTCCCTGAGAAAAAACAAATTGTGCCTTCAGACTTCCTTTAGATCTGAGCTGTAACATCAATTCTTCTCTGGATTTCTCATGTTCCAGGCTACAATGTGTAGTTGGACTCTTGACAGTCTCCACATGTGAGCCAATTCCTTAAAATAAACCTATGGATGGATAGATAAAGACAGAGATAGATACACACATCCATATCATATTGTTTCTGTTTCTCTGGAGATCCTTGCCCAATACACTGGTGATAAGGGAGTAATGATATACCCTGGTTTGCTATAGCAAGCACTTATGGGAATCTCACCCATGGTGATGTAGGATGGGATATAGGCAGAAAAGGGTATATTGGATGATTCAAATTATCCATGGTGGCAATGCTAATTGTAAGGACTTTCATATGGCTTTGGCTGTTAAATGATACTGCAGTGTTGATAGAAGAAAACTATGTGTTGGAAAAACAACTATAAACTTGGGAAGTCATGTGATGGTTGTAAAATCTATACATTAATAATTTCCTAAGCATTGGTTTCAAAGTGCTACAATAAAGAGCTTAAAAATAGAAATATATTATTTCACTGTCCTCAAGACTGTAAGTCTGAAGTCAAGGTGTAGGTGGTTATAATCTCTGAAAACTGTAAAGGAAGATTCTGCCTTGCCTCTTCAAGGACAGGACACTAGTCCTTGGATAAATATCCACCTTAATTGAGTACGATCTCATCTTCATTCACTACATCAACAAAGACTCTCCAAAGATGGTCACATTATGAGGTTCCAGACAGTTGAGGATTTGGTGGGGGAGATACACAGGCTAACCCATTACAGCCTCTATGGATAATTTTTAAAATGCTATCACTATATCAAGAAGGGTGATCATGCAAAAAAATCCATACTGGAATGCAAAGTACAGAGAAACAGAATTCATGGCCTTGTCAAGTCTCCATGTGGTGGAGATTCCCCAGGTATGTGCACAATCGCTCCCAGCTACTCAATCAAATACTGATATAGTGCTACTGAAAAACAAACAAAAAACAAACAAACAACAACAACAAAAGAAAATGTGCATATGGGAGAGGATGCTGATCTCCAGATAAGAACACAGACCTGCCAACACCTAGATATTGACCTCTGAGCATCTGGGCACAGAATCTAGACAGGCCATGCCCAGGCTTCTGACCTACAGTTAATGAACTGATTGTTTTGTCTGAAGCTGGTACGTGTGTGGTACTTTGAATATAGCAATAGAAGGATAGAATACTCTTACATTCCAACTCAGGCTTTGACAGAGAAGACATAGTGCTGTAAAACCTGGAGTAGGGACATCCCAGTGTTTGTTTCTCAACCTCAGATGAGCTTAAAAGGCCAGAGCACCCAATTTCTTAAATTGTCCTCTTTCTGGTTGCAGTGGTGCACACCTCTAATTCCATCTACTTGGGAGACAAAGAAGGATCCAAATTCAAGGACAGCCTGGGACATTTAGCAAGACCCTGTCTTAAAATAAAAAGGATCAGGGATGTAGCTTTGTGGAAGAGGTTTGCTTAACAGGAGTAAGGCCCTGGGTTCAACTCATAGTACTGGAGAAACAAAAACCAAAAACAAACAAATTTTTTTCTTCTCTTGACTGGTTTATAGCAGCCTCCGCTTCCCTGAAGACCACGAAGAGGCCTATTTCCCAGTCAATGTTTTGCAAAAGCAATGATCCTGTCTTCCTCAAATCTACCCCAAACTCATTAAATTGCTATTAGACCAAACCTAGGACTATATTTAAGTATGAAATGATGGAGACAGTCCTGTCTTTTCTTCAAGAGAAATTGGGTTATTCACCCAAGGAACTGTGAGGCACAGTGAATTGATACAGTATGGAACTCACAGATCATGTTAGAGAATGAGTGTAGAAGGTGCTGGACTTGGGAGAGTGGTGAACATAAGACCGCCAAGCAATTGTTTTATGATTCAGGATTTAGCAACCCAGTGAAGGCGTTCTGTGCTAGTCCTGAAGTCCTTTAGTGTTTGGGGAAAAATGATGTCCCTAATTGAGAAAATCAGAGATGCCAGAATTGACTGAATATAATAAAGACAAAGAATCAGTTATGTCAAGCTAGAATGAATTTACTACACACACACAGACACACAGACACACTGTTGACTCTCTATAAAGAAGGCCTCAGAGGATGCTCCCTTCAGATGTGTATTCTAGAAAAGCGGGTACAATGAGAAATATACTTTTGTCTTCCGTCTTTTGGCTCTGGGATCCTTGGTGTCAGTGGGGACAAGACTTGAGGAATCATAGTCGAGGACAGGTTGTAGCACCAGAGACAAGTTGAACATAATTACTTTAGCAAGAGCTATCAGAGGGTCCTAACATGCAGGGATCTTTTGTTTTGGTTAATATACCATGTTATTCCTAGGACTGAGAAAGTTGTGGATAAAACAAGGATACTCTTTGTCCCGTATCATATCATATCATCTTAAGACACACCAGTTTGCACTCACTGAAAATTGCAACTCTTTGCATTATCCATGAGCTGCTCTCTTCATACGACATTGAAAGAGCCTTTGAAATACTTAAGGAGCCAGCTTAGGAGAAGACTCTGCAGAGTTGTGGAGCTGTCATTACAGTAATGACATATAATTTTCCAATGACAAGTATACAATGCTGTGTCCCAACAGACTATATGAGTGTGGGATCCGAGGGTAGAGTGGGAGGAGTCTCTCTCATCCATTCAGTCTACTGAACAACAAGGATAATTTGTACTCCCAGTCTCTACAAACTTTATGGTCTTGGGAATGTCTGTCCCTGCACAAGAGGTCCTTTAATGAGGTGATTCAACTATGATTCTTCCTAAGGCAGCTACAATTTCAACCTGATAATTTTTTATTCCACATGCATGTGAACCAGGTAAAGAGAGAATTGAATGGGGGGGAGAGAAAGAACTATCCTTGCAGGGGTTCCAGAAACTAATTATCATGAGATGATTGAAGCATTCATATTAATGAGGCCAGAGAGTGTGTGTGTCTGGAACTCAAGAGCTTTTCAGATATTCTATTTCTGGTATTAATTATAAATGGGGGATTTCAATACCTGTTGCCTGACAAGGGTGATGTAAACAGGATTCAGATTCCTCAAGGATGAAGACTGAGTTTACCCTGCTGGGCAAAGTTATGGCTTAGCAGAAGTTCTGGCTAAGGATTAGGGAACTCTGGATAGCATGGTAGAGGACGGAGAATATGAATAGTAATTGTGGATGTAGGAATAGCTGCACCATGGAGTGTGGTAAATTGTTCTAAGTCTAAAAAATGTTGGTTTAAGGATTTATAGCTTCTTGTTTGCTTTAGCAGAAGACTGCCTCTCTTGAAGGCACTAAAGATAGTGACCACGATGCCCCTTTGCTATCTAAGCTTATTTTCTCCTGTTTTACTACACCTGTTGCTTGCTTTGCTTAAATTTGGAAGACCGCCTAAGGAGGTTGCTGGAGAAAGCGAACTCTGCTGCTCTTGCAAAAACTCCAGATAACAACTTATCTTCTAAAGCATTCCTAACCCAATGCTCCACTCCTTAGCCAGAGACAAATTAATGATTTGATGACCTAGCCTGAATTCTGTAAACCTGTAATGAAAGGAAGAGCTGAGCTTTTGTTCGTGGAGTTTGGCTCTCTTGCCTTCTCCCCTCTCACCTCTTCGAGACCAGGAATAAAGTCTCAAGAGCATTTATTTCATCGCATCATCCCGTGCCCTGCTGTACAGAGCCCAGCGCTGGAGGATTATGGCTTGTTCCATTGTGCTTATTGTAGTAAGCCTGTTCACTTCTACTGGTTTTTAAAGTGCACCCAGATAGAACTTGATGAATCTTAACCAGATGGTGAAGGGTGAAGGTCTGAGCTTTGCAAGAGGTACATGGCAGCAGATAGTGGGTTTACCAATGATGAACAAGAATAAAAAATGCAGTAACATGCACAAGATGAAAGACAAAATTCAAGATTGATAAACACAACCAATACTCGAAAAAAAAAGCATAATGAAGAGGACAGGGGCAAACTCTCAAAATATTTTAATTTATCTTGACCAACATATGTGAGATGATATATCTTTAAGAAAATAGGTCAACAAGTCAAACAAAATAAGATTGTTTGCTTTTGAGAATGTTGAAATAGACAAAAATGTTAAAATTCTAGAATCTCCCATGATGCAGAGAAAAATCTAAGAGTGTGTAAAATGTTAAGAAGTATGCAAGATTAAATCAGAAAGACAAACACAATTAAATTAGAGATAACAGAAAATATAGATGAAAAGTAAATAAAAATGATTACTAAGAAAAATTTCAGGAAACTTAAAACCTATATAAAAGTATCATTAATGAAAAGCTCCACCAGGTAACAAACAGGATAAGCAACAAAAAGGGGTATCACCTTAGACTATTTTGTTGAAATTTCAAAGAACTAAAGATGAAGAGAAGCTACCAAGGGCTTTCAAATGAAGGAGTAGGTTATTGTCAAAGAAATAAAAACCAGGCTGCCATCAAAGAACCGGTTCCATCACAACACTGGGTTCAAAGCTCAACACAGCAATACCTTCAACTCTCTGAGGGAAATGATCTTGAAATTTTTTTACCCAAAAAATTATGAGTTGGTGTACAAAAATTAACCATATTTTTATACTTGCAAGAGCACCCAAACTTACTCCCACATACCCATTTTGAAAATAGAAATGTACTTTGAGCATGTATGTTAGCAAAGGAAAAGAGAAAGATAGAGGAAGGCATTGGATCCAAGAATCAGCACACTTAATTAAATGTGTAAGACAGCATAAGAAATACCTAGAAGACAACTCTGGAGAAGGCAGGAAAAGCAATCAGTTTAATTTAACACAAGAAATCAAAAACACTTTGAAAACGGTTTTGTTTAAAAACAGGATAATGCAGTTGGATAATTTTGTATTTATAATGATATAAACCCTAATCCTCTGAAAACTAAAAATGTTTTTAATTTATTTGGTGGCACATTCTGAACTGACAGAAAGCAACATATTATCATCTGCCTCTGTGATATCTTGTGAATATTCATATGCTTAGTTTAAGAAGTATTACTATTTTTAGTTGGGCATGGTGGAGCACACCTGTAATACCAGTACTTAGAAGGCTGATACAGGGGAATCAATGTTTGAGGCCAATATGCAGTAATTTAGCAAGACCCTGTTTCAAAATAAAAAATAAAACAGGGCTAGAGGCTGTAGCTCAGAGGTAGAACATCCTTCCTGGGTTCAATTCCATTTTCCACACACACAAAAAAAGGATTGGTATTTTTGAGTGTAGAGTTCTGCCTTCAACTCTGCTGCTTCTGTTATATAATTTATAATATCTGACTGGTGTCTCCCTTTTGAAATCTGAAAAATATCTAAATTTCAAATCCCATTTTACCCCAAGGTTTTCAGATGAGGGCTTGCAGAAGTAATCATAATAGTAGCCCAGATGACTGCACTTAGATATTCAGATTTTACAGCATAAGCAATAATTCTAAATGTTATAAATTTTGGAAGCACTGTGGTGGAGGTCACCTCTTCGTAAGCAGTGCACTTTGCATTGTTGTTCAAATATGCGCTGGAGTGGAGGAACCTCAGTCAATGTTGGGATAATGATTTTGTACACTGATGAGCTGACACAGTGTGTCAGCCCATCAGACCAGACTCACCCGTCAGAGACTACCCAGAATCAAGGCTTACTAATCATTTCAAATATACAAGAATCAAGAGACCCCATCAAAGCTTAGAGAAGTTTGGGACACAATGCGACTCTCAGTTGCTTTCTGTTAGACATTTGCTCTCTGACTCAAGTTGAAAGATGAGGTCTCTGAATGCAGAATATAATCACCTGAAATATCAGACAGCATTTCAGTTCATAAAGCATCTCCACTTTATATGCAGATACTTAGAATTTACATGAAAATTTTCAGGGATCCACACCCATAGATTTTTTAAGTCTATTTGCCAAAAAGCAATGCTAAACCAGAAGCAATCTACCAAGAATGTTTTTATTTTTGAAATAAAATAGCACTTGCCATTAGCCTATCAGCCAGAAGGTCACTTATCAATGTGTGTTTATTATGCTTTTATAATGGCACCTGTCTTCTTTCTTGACTTCCATCTGATAAAGGGAAATCAATGGATTGTAGGCCAATTGCTTAACTCTTTTTCTACCTGCTATTTCCCTGGTAATACAGAATACTGTGTCCAAAAGGAATCTGGGTACCATATTTAGACTCCAGTGAAATTGTATAGCATGATTTGGTTGTAATAACTAAACATATGTGCATGGAGGAGAATTCTGGTCACCTGATGCCCACAAACTCCTCTAGATTTCTTTTTTAAGCCATAGTCTTCCTTGGAGAGGAATAACTAATAATATTGAGTAAGTACACTCATATCAACACTAATAACATACAAATTCTCAAAATGAAAACAAATGATAGCTTTTGAAGTTCACTCATCATTAATTCACTTTGGTTCACACTTCCCATTCTGAGTTCATAAGGGTACTTCATTATTCTTATTTTTATTTGTTGTTCGTTGTTTGTTCTAATTATCTTCACGAAATTAATGAATTAGTGATTGTTCCCAATGCAACTTAGGTGAACTTCATTCAGATTTTGTATTGTAATCCAAAACTAATTATCTGCAATTGCATGTATTAGTTTGCTAGAGCTGCTATAACAAAGTACCAAAACTAGGTAGTTTACACAGCAGCAGTTTACTTTCTCATAGTTCGGGAGGCTAGGAGTCCAAGGTCAAAGTGTGGACATGCTGGTTTCCTCTGAGGCCTCTCTGCTTGATGTGAAGGTGGACATCATCTCCCTATGTCTTCACATGGGTTTTACTCTAAGAGTGTCTGTACCTTAATTTCATCCTATAAGAAGAAAAGTCACATTGGGCAAGGACCCACAGCAAGACCCTCGTTTAACCTGGATTACCTTTTTAAAGGATCTAGCTCCCAATACAATCACATCCTAAGGTACTGATAGTTGGAACTTCAATATGTAAGTTTAGATAAATGTGCACAGTTTAGTCCATAGTCTCACCCAAACTGCCGAGTTATTATTCAGTAGAATTGGTTTTTCAGAACTATTTTATCTTACTTGACTTTAAGGAAGTTAAATAGCATTTTTTCTCATAGAAAAGTATTAAATATTTTTTTCTCCAGTAAGATTAATTTTTAAGTGCCTACAACACACTCCTTTTAGTAAGGCAATTATTGTTCTTTAGCAGAAGCACACTATTAACAATTTCAAAGTATATACATAAAATTGTGTAGGCAGAAATCCTTAACACATAATGTAGTCAGATAACCAAGAATTCACCATTTCTACCTATGTCTCTGTAAGTCATTGGGAAAAAGCATATCCATCCAAAAATATTTTCTGTTTGAAAAATCTAAATCTATGTAAACAAAATATATTATTTTGTAACATTAAAATTCTCCATAAACAAAGAGAAATACATAAAAAAGTAGAGTGACAATTAGTGAGCTTCTAAATACTCTCTGAGTTGTCACTGGCTTTCAGAAGTTGTCAAAGCTTCTAAAGAAATATTTAGTGAATTTTACGCAAAAACTAGGAATGTGATTATTTTCTTTGATGACAAGTTTTTACAGAAACACTGATTACTTCTCACAAAATTAAGGTTGCTAGCATTAACATCGACAATCTAATTTTTTCAAGGATTCTCAAATTATAGTTTCTGTTTTAGAATTTTATATTTAACAATTCATGTTTATAAAGATTTACATATATTTTATATTATTAAAAATTCATAATAAGATGGGCATGGTGGTGCACACTTGTAATCCCAGTGCTTGGGAGGCTGAGACTGGAGGATCGCAGGTTTGTGGCCAGTCTCAGCTACTTAGGCCATTCACAACTTAGTGAGACACTGTTTCAAAATAAAGAATTAAAAATAGGGCTGAGGGTGTAGCTTGGAGGTAGAATGCCCCTGGATTGCATCCCCAAGTCTGAAAAAAAATTATGTCTTAAAAATATACTAATATTACTTTAAAGAAAAAAATCCTTAAAATATTTAAGAACTTGAATATATATTACATATTTTATATTTGAGAATAAGAAATGCTTATTTTCTTTAAGATTTTTGTTTGTTATTGGGGATTTAACCCATGAGCATTCTCCCTCTGAACTACAGCCCCAGCCCTTTTTATTTTTTTATTTTGAACCAGGGTCTGGCTAAGCTGCTGAGGGTCTCCCTAAGTTGCTGCAGCTGGCCTTGAAACTGCAATCCTCCTGTCTCAGCCTCCTGAGTAATGGAATTATAGGCTTGCACCACCATGCCCAGCCTCTTTAAGTATTTTTTTTATTTGTAATAGTAAATAAAGCATCAAATAATTTATAATAGCCAGTGAGATTACAAATTGAAATACTAAAAAGAATCTTTCCACTGACTTCAAGTGTCAGTTCAAATATATAACGAGATAGGAAATGAGGATCCCCTCCCTCACCATAAGAACAAGCTAAACAGACTGAAAACCTGGTGGCCTCAGGACACTGCCGTCCCTCAGACACCTGCAGGAGAGCTTGCTTACCTGAGCTGAACTCTGGACTCCGCATAAGCCAATAGAAGGGTTCAATTTGAAATTCTGGAAAATCGCTGGGAGCCCAATGGGGGCCAGAATGAGAGAGACCCTTGAGACATCAAGTCACAGGCTCGCTGGCAGAAATCCCCGAGCCGCTCAACGTGTGAATCCAGAGAAATGCTGGGCATCAGAGGAATGAGTGAAATGCACACACATTTTTCTTCTAGGAATGAGTCTTCAAGGGAGAAGAAAATCAAGGCTTCCTGACTAGTGAAGTTCCATCACCGTCGGGGGAGTGAACTTGGTGCAGCTGCTGCCTCCCAGACAAAGCCACACAGAACCCACAGTCTTCAGGAAAGGTGGCTGCAAGGATGTCAATGGGAAAACTGAAGGATAGCTGGGGGCACCAGGAAAGGGATTAGGAGGACGGAGGAGAAAGTCTCTAGAACCAAAGGAGAAGCAGGTGTTCTACCACCAAGCTACACCTCCAGCACTTTATTATTATTATTATTATTATTATTATTATTGTTGTTGTTATTTTATTAATTTTGAAACAGGGTCTTGCTAAGTTACAGTACACTGGCATTGAACCTGAGATCCTCCTGTCTCAGCCTCCCAGGCACTGGGATTATAGGTGTACACCACAGTGCCCAACCCAGGGAAAATTTTTAAAGAAAAAGATATAATTTGCAAGGACCTCCTTTCTCCTAATTGTATTTATCTCTACCTACATGATAAGACAAGTGGCCAAGGATTCATAGAAAGCTAAGAGAAAAAAAAAGCAAGCAAGAGGAGGTAGCTTTGTTAAGCAATCCCCAGTATGAATTAGCAGGTTCTAGAAACAAACTCATTTAACTGTGTTTATAATGCTTCCTTTTATTTTATTTATTTATTTATTTATTTATTTTTGCTAGTGGGGATCGAACCCAGGGGCATTCTCCCGAGCTCCACCCCCAGCCCTATTTTTTATTCTTTATTTTGAAACAGGGTCTCACTAAGTTGCGGAGGGCCTCACTTAAGTAGCTGAGGCTGGCCGTGAACCCGTATCCTCCTGTCTCAGCCTCCAAAGTAATGGGGTTACAAGCGTGCGCGACCATGCCCGGTTAATGCTTCACTTTATAAGGAGGAAACCACCTCACCAAAGCTCAGACTCATTCTATCAGTACAATTAGCCTGTGTTTTCGACTCTTTACCTCTTGAAACTTTTCCATTGCTCTGTTTTGTTATCTGTGTCTCTATGTGGTATAACACTTTTAATAAATATATTTTGGAACGTGAGAAATGTTTGTAACCTAGCCAACAACCTTTGACAGTCCCCATTTTTGCACATAATTTCTTTTGCTTACCTTGGGGACTTGGGAAGGCAATTAAGAAAAGAAATAAAATAGCCTCTGCCTTCTTTTTATAGTTTCACAAAGGCAGAAGAAACTATCTGGCTTTCTCTAGCTTAGGGATCATTAAAAAGTTGTTCCTTTGATGTATGTACAGAAGAAGAAGAAGGAAAAGAAAAAGACTTTCTCTAAGAATTGCTCACAGGTTTCTAGACGTGCCCAAAGAGAACAAATAGAAAGCGGTGAAGATGCCGGAAATCCCCAGTGGTTTACGAGAGATTTCGAAAATGAGAATTCTCAATAATGCATACTTCAAATTTCTTTTCATC
The DNA here is from genome assembly GCA_004027185.1 of Glis glis. Lineage (NCBI taxonomy): Eukaryota > Metazoa > Chordata > Mammalia > Rodentia > Gliridae > Glis > Glis glis. Next base: position 24,234 of record PVJS01005302.1, on the reverse strand, counting down.
AAGCACAATGCCATTGTAATAGTTTCCTTTATTGTTTCAATAATAAAGTCACTAGAAAAAAAAACACATTTTTCCCAAAATAAGTGGTCACAGGGGTATGAGCAAAGAATGGATTACTTATTGATGTACACAAAAGTAAAAGTATAAATGATTTGTTGTAGCTACTCACATAAATTGTGTATTTTGAGCGAAGGTCCTAGTTTTTATTTATTTCATTTTGCTCTGCCAATATTGCATCCTGAGACACATAGACCTTGCTTTCATTTTATTTATTATAATGGAAACTGAACTTTCTTCTTGTAGGTTTCACCAAGGATTGCAGTACAGAAGCCATTTGCCTCACTCACTATTTAAAATATCCTTAGAGCAATTGCCCCAGTTACAACAGCTAGTTAAATTTAGACTTATACTTTTTCAATTCTTCCAGTTAATTTTGGACCCTTGCTTTTTTTTAACACGCTGCTCAGAACATGAATGCAAGCCAAAAATTGCAACTTCCACATTCTCTTGTTAGAAATGAGAATGGATTGTTATTTTTCTGTACTTTTAGCAAACTGTGAACCTTTTAATGAAATAGAATGTGCACATCATTATCGTACCTCATTTATATACATACAAGGGAGATAATTCTGCAGCAGAATAGCTGTAGTTCTTATTGTTCAAACTGTTTAACATTTCTGTTCCGATCATTGTAAGACTTCATTTTTTTTCCATCGTGATAACAAGCGTAGTTGTTAATTTCGATACAAATGCTGGGAGTTTCTTCATTACAAGGACTAGCGGACAAAGCGCAGTTTTGCATCTCAAACTTCTGCAAATATTGTTAAAATAAGAAATGGCTTATTATGTTTAGGTAAGCAACTTTTGTTTTATTTTCCTTAAGTACTGTAAAATAATAACGTATTAATTTTTGAATCTACACTTTATTTGAAAGGAAAAACAATAACAATATAGTTGGGACTATGTTAATAGAACTGAGCCATTTATTAAATAAATATTGAGAACAGTCATAGATTTATAGTTAATATTGCATATATGTTGCTTCATTTGCATGCTACATATGTTATTCTACTTTCTTTAAATGTTATAAATTCCTCATTGATTATGAAGACAAGAATAAAACATCATTTATTATTGTAAATAAATTGTTGAGAATGCTGGGAATATACTAGCAAAGCTGAAGGCTCTAGAAAATAAACTTAAAACAACTCCTGTAGATTTATGGGTAATATTTAATATATATTTCAAGAACTCATGCATGTTTGATATCATTTTCAAGTTTAATTGTATAATATATTAAGAACACTGAATGGACCATAATAGAGCCACTTGGCGTAATTGTTTTTTAAATGACTGTTAATTTTTGACATTACATGAATAAAAGAAGCATTTCCTCCATTAAGTCTATGAACCCAGAGCCCACATCATTATTTCTAGTGTCTAAAATGTGTCGGTAAAGACGACACCCATGGCACCCAGCTGATTAAAGGGGCATTGTGACGTAACAAAAAAGAACCCTCTGGGAGGGGGAAGAATTTTCTTTTATATTCATCCACTAACTGCCTTTGAGACCTTGGGAGAATCCACGGAACTCACTCACGTGGCCACTTTTTCCTTTGTAGTAAGAAGGGGAAATTTGACTGAATTAATTCCAAGGTTGTACAAATTTAGAAATTGAAACTCCGTGACTGGTGACTCTTTACTATTCACACAAATAAAATAAAGGGTCACATCATGATGCTTGGGTTAACTAACAACCCACAGAGATGACCCAGGTCCCATAAGATTCTAATGGAGCTGGCAATTTTCTCACGGTAATGCATTCCTGACAAGCTTGTGGTGGCTCTAGTGTACACACGCCTACCATGCTGCTCTTCGCGGCCCGTTATTTGAGAGTAGAGAGCACACACAATACTGAAGCACATATTAATACTCAATAATGACAATAAATGACGAAGGCACTGGGTTATGCATTTACTATGCATTTTATGACTTAATGTTAGATTGCGCTCCTTCTCCTCATGGAAAGAAGAAGCAGACTGTGCAGCAGTGTGTCTTGTCCTCGTGCATCTTGACTCCATCGAGAGACCAGGTTGGAGTGACCCACCTGTGCCATCTCGGTTCCCGTAATCATGCTTTGTGATATTTACACAATGATGAGATTGCGTAAGAATGCATTTCTCAAAGCTTGTCCCCATGGTAAATGACACGTGACAGTACACATTTCACCTCATGCTGGGTTTTAAGCCATGTAAGAGAGGAACGGCCCGTATCAATCTTGTTTTTAACTAAATGCCCAGGGCCCAGCTCAGCATACGCAAGGCACTAGATTAAAAGTTGGTGAGTAGATGCACAGGTGAATGGATGTGTGACTGTTTTCTCCTGATGGTCATATTTTTTTTTTTTTTGCTATGAAAGAATCTGGATTGGTGATTTCCTTTCAATAGTCTAATATTGTTCCAATTCTTGCCATTAGAATTGGAATGTTTACCATGCAAATATAAAGAATAAAAAATTTACCTCTGGTTTGGTTTTCTTGCTGATGTGACGTGGGTCACCTTGACTTTCATGTCTTTTACTCATAGGTTTTTACATGACAAGTAATATGTATTTACCCTTAGAAATAAAAAGCAACTTAAAACTAAAGAAAATGCAGAGCATTTGACCCCAGTAAAGTGAACCAGAAAATTCAGAACCCTTCTGCTAAGAATCAAAGTATCAGTAAACAGGGACCTTACATTGCTGTAAAGATTTCCAGGCCATGATCTGGCAGGAGAGGGAAATCCGAAAAGAATTCAGAAAACATTTTTCGGTTCTGAAATAGGTAACTGCAACCCTATGAATAGGAACAACATATTTGAGGGTCTTGTGTGATTAGGGGAATATGAGTTTAAATTTAGAGCTGAACAAACATAGGTGTCTTCTAAATTGCTTGCATTTATTTATGTGGGACCCTGAAAAGCTGCTCCCCAGAAAGAAGGGTGTACCAACTCTACTCTCTACCTCAAGTCTCAATCCCTGAAATTAGGTGTGGAAGACCACAGACTGCTGGTGCCCCTGAAAGGTGTGTCAGGTGCAAATGAAAATCCACTCTGGAAGAAAGGAATGCTGTCCTTGGCCTCCAAGTAATTCTTAAGACAATTTTATCAAATGAAATGCTTTGCCCATAATAACAAAAGAACCAAGCTAGCAGCAATTTTTTTTTCTTTCCAGGCAAGGTCACTCTTTATTTTTATTATAGTAGGTTTTACTTTCATATAAATCCCTCACTGAATATACATTCTAGTCTGAATTTATTCCCTATTCTTTTATATGTATTTTAATCAGAACATAAATGAATCCTATAAGTTTTGGGTTTGGCACTAGAAACTTTCAAGAATTGTGTCAGAGACATTGCTTAGTCTACGGTGGAATGGTAGTACTGTCTATCTGTATGTCTGTTATGACAACTTTCTTGTATTTTTTTTTTTACTGTTGAGGTAAAATATCATTGCTCAGGGAAAGATTGTTTTCTCCAATGAGTATAAAAATGAATATAGTGGAAGCATTCTGTCCTCCTACGATTATAATTTATTTCTACTGACAACCTTTGATAATCTGTCTGTTGATGCTTGAGAAGGAAAATTCTTTGAATCCAATGAAGATAACATGTATTCCTAGTATGTTAATGTCACACATGGGAACCTACTGCATCACTAACAGGTCATATGCAGCGAGTACAATTTGCTCTTCTTTACTGTACCAGAAATGCATATGGCAGCAGATAATGAAGTGTGTATTCTTCTACTTCAAGGAAAGTTCCTAAAATATGAGATGGCAAATTTGTCCTCCAATGTTAATTCAAAATTCCACATTAACAGTAGTTAAATTGATATTATAAGAAAATGTTGCAGATACATTTGGTTATTAGCATCCAGTCAGCATCTTGGAATCCCCAAATGATGATATTAGGAAATGGCGCTTTGTGAAGTGATTGAGTCATGAGGGTGGAGCCCTGAGGGATGACATTAGTGCCCACGTAAGAAGAGAATGGATAAGGCTTCTTAGTCCTCTCTCTCTAACTTTTGGTAACCCAAGGAGAAGAGGCCATCTGCAAACCAGGAAGTGAACCTTCTTGTATTCTGGGCATACTGCACATTGATCTTCAACTTCCCACCCTGAAGAATTAGAAGTAAATATATGTTGTTCAATCCACCCAGTCTTATGGTATGCTTGTTATAGCAGCCTGAGTTGATTAAGACACCAAACATCAATTAATTATTATTTATTCATTCATAAATAACTCACTCATTTATTATTAATTCATTTCATCCTCCCAAACAGCAAAATTATGAACAATAATACCCTTAGTAATAATGGCACTTAAGTAGCACTTACTATAATAAAAAATCATAACTGTGAAATATTGTCAACATTCCCATTTTATAGGTAAGATGCATAAAATTTAGGTTACTAAATCGAGGCCACACTGAAGGTCATAACAGGACTGGTATGGGAAGCAAGCAATTCCGACCTCATGTTCCATCCTTTAGCAAGTCCACGTCTTCCCCACTATCCATCCTGTCTTTCCATTTGCACTCTATTTCACACTCTTCTTTTTTTTACTTTCACCATCCCTTCTTGTCTCTCTGTTTCCAAACTAACCCGAAAGTAGACTAGCATTTTAAATGAATCTTTCTCATAATTGATATGTGGTTCAGGAACAGATAAATTGCTTTCTTTCTGGAATCACAAATATGTGGCTTTTAATCTTCTATTAAGTGATAGCTATTCCTTTTCTGTTTTTGCTAGGAAATGTTTACATGCACACAGAGCCCAACTAAATTGGTTTACGATGAAAAAAAATAAACCAAGGGTTTAGTCAATTTTCTTCAAGAAATTGTGACCACAAGATTTATACAAGTATAATTTCTTGATCAGTATCCATGGCATTTGTTTAAAATGCTTTTTCGTGTTTTACTCTCATAAAGTATTAATAAAATTTTATGTTAAATTATACTTGATAAAATATGTTATTATATTTTATAGAAATAGCTGAGTTGTAGAAATGAACTTGGACATAAAATGCCAAATAGTTCATATTCTCTTTGTTCCATACGAGTTGGCTGGTCTCGGGTAGCATGCTATTTCATCAAATATTGCTCATATGATCTACTGTACTGCAGTGCAGATTTAGACAGGCACTGTAGACTTGATGCTGTAAGACACAGCTGAAGCCTGGTTATAACGATGAGCGAACGCAAAGGGTAAGAAACAACGTAGATTTACTCCCCTATTAGTGTTAAGTTTCTTTCATTTGACACACTATCTGCTGTAGACTTGTTTTACAATGTGTCTTGTCTTGAATGATGTTAGTACTTTGAAATAAAGCAAGTTACCAAATGTGTGATTTTTTAATCTAGAAAGTAATTTTGAAGTGCCATGACTTAAAATGTATGATGCACAGGTGTTTTGGAAGCAAGCCCTGCAAATAGCTACCTATCATTTTTAGAGTGTCTTTTAGGAGTACCTTATCATAAAGAAAACAACTCTTTTGTGATATGCTGACATCACATCAAACTGATCCACACTCAAGATGAAAAAGGCAGCAATAGAGTTGGCATGAAGCTATGTTTCAATGTTTTTAAAAAAGAGGATAAACACTTCCCAACTACACTGTCTATTCCTCAGAATTGACCCGAAGGCAGAAGCCTTACAGTCAGTGCACATGTCACAAGAGGGTAACCATAGTATAAGAGACAGCTGAACTTGTCAGAATGTCAAGGCCATGGTCATCTAAAAGCTGTGAGAGGTTACGCATCGGATCCCATTCCCACCTATCACACCCTCATACAGATCCAAACGACCATACACACACACGATCAGAAAGAGCAGAATTAAAACAACCAAAGATGCACAAGCCCAAAGATTTGTTTCATATAATTGACATTTCATATACATAGGCACATGCGCGTGCGCGCGCACACACACACACACACACACACACACCAAATAAAGACATGTCAACATCTTCCAAAGCATTCTAGATGTGAATCAATATATTATTTCAATACTCAACAATGCAGCTTGCTATGTCTGTGCTGTTGGTTAAATATCAAATTATCAGTGTGATGTAGAGGTCATGTTCTTCGGATATCTTCTGTGTTAGAAAACATGCCTCAGATCCCAGTCCCACCTGTAAGAAGCAATGGCTATGGAGATTCTGTTAAGTGCTGTCAGAACAAACACTCTGCTTTGAATACATTCAGAGGATGAATTTCTTTAAAATAAAATAATATTGAAGCCAGGCATGGTGTCACATAACTGTAATCCCAGTACTTGCGAGGCTGAGACTGGAGGATCACAGATTTAAGGACAGTGCACAGCAACTTAGCGAAACCCTATTTCAAAATAAAAAGTATAATAGGGCTAGGCGTGTAGTTCAGAAGTAGAATGCCCCTCAGTTCAACACCCAGTACCACAAAATATAAAATAAAATAGAATTTCAAGTGGAAGTCATTACATTTTAGGCATATTGTGCCAGGTGGTGTTTTATATGAAATTATTGCCTTTAATACTGATTCTCCATTTGCCAAGGTTAAGGGGACTGGTGTGTGCTCGCATCACCCACCTGTACCCCCAAACAGGCATGAACATTTAAGTAGCATTTAAAGTCTTTTAACAGGCGAATTCCCTTTGAAGTAAATAAAACTTGGACAAGACCATACATTTTGACAATGATATTTGGCCTCTGTAGTGATGAATTTTAAGAGTATTTCATTGCTGGTTTTTCTTTTAATTTCTGATTTTTAAAATTCAAGGTAGTAAATCTTTTTAATAAAATCTGTTATTGTCATTTATCTTGTTTAATAAAGTAAATACATACATATACTTTGAAATTAACTCCATCAGTCTTATAACAGAGGAAGGAAAGTTTGGTAACTTCCAAAACATAGAATAACTAATTCACTCACTCTATTTTCTAGATTTACCAATTAGAGTAGACATAATTATACATAGACTTTATCTTTGAAATTATGACTTGCACAACCCTTTAATCTCACAGGTACTTAGAGTACTTTAAAAAAAGAAATTAATGCTAAAATTTTACCTCTGAACTTCTTTGTTCTCTAATTTGAAAACATACTTATAATAAATTGGTTTACAACAATGATATTTCAACTCTATTAAATGATACTTTAAAAGTGCGGTTAGCCAAATTTTATCATCAGAAAGAGAACATTTCATTCCTTCATGTTCCCCTTTCACATTTCAATTTTTTATCTTCTTTAATGAGTATTTCCAAAAGCCATAGAGGCCAGCTGTCTACCAAAAGGCGGGCCATTCATCAGTCGCCATGACAATGTTGCAGATAACATGGACAGGAGAAAAGGGTCATTGTCCCAGCTCTCAGACAACTTAGTTGTTATTTTCATCTCCACTTCTAGCCTCAGTACATTATTTTTGCCCATAGTTCAGCAAAGCATATTCCATCATGAAACTTTTTATTACCATCATACATATGATTGTGAAAGATGAATGTAAGACTGCTTTCTCCCATCCCTAGCAAGACTTCAGCCCAGAGTTCTTCTTCACCTGTAATTAATTGCCTTCTCTGACCACCATGACAAAGCATCACATTTGTTTCCCCACTGTTGTGGAGCTGGAGATCCAACAGCAAGGTGTCAGCGAGGTTGCTTTCTGTTGAAACCTTTCTTCCTGGGTTGCTTCTTGCTGTGTCCTCCCATGGCCTTTCCTCTGTATGTGGAGAGACAGCCTTACTGTCTCTTCCTCTTGTAAGAAAGACTCTAGTCCTAGTAGCTCAAGCCCCACCCATGTGACCTCTCTTCATTAAAGGCCCTATCTTCAAATACAGCTGTTAGGGGGGCTGCCACATACCAATATGGGATGGTCTTCCTAAAGGCCCTATCTTCAAATACAGCTGTTAGTGGGGCTGCCACATACAAATATGGGATGGACATAGTTCAACCCATAATAACTACCTATCTGGCTAAACCAAAATAACCCAATTAGTGGTTGACAAACTGTGACTCCAGGCTGCTGGTCCATACGTTCTGTCTCCTCTCTATGGCAACCCAAGCTTGTCCAGCACTTCCAAGAATATAAACAGTGAAACATTCTTGAAACAAAAATTAACATTGACTATATTCTTCATTCTATCTTATAAAATTTCCATCCTTCTTCCTCTACAGAACCCCTGCCTTAGAGCTAGTCCTATGTTTCAATATATATATTGAAATAAATACATATAAAAAATATATATGTACATACATATATATATATATATATATACATATATATATATATATATATATATATATATATTAACCAGTACTGGGGATTAAACACAAGTGCTCTTTTACTTTTGAGCTACATCCCAAGTCCCTTTTATTTTTTTATTTTGGGACTGATTCTAAGTGGTTGATGATGGCCTCAACTTGCAATCCTCCTGCCTCAGTCCCCTGATTTGTTGGAATTACAGGCATGGGCCACTGCTTCAACAAGGCTTCAGCTAGGGGATTAGGGTAGTTTTTTATTTACATTATTTTTTTTACGGTACTGGGGATTGAACCCAGGGGCATTCTACTTCCGAGCTACACCCCCAGCCCTATTTTTTATTCTTTATTTTGAAACAGGGTCTCACTAAGTTGCAGAGGGCCTCACTAAGTAGCTGAGGCTGGCCGCGAACCTGGATCCTCCAGTCTCAGACTCCCAAGTACTGGGATTATAAGCATGCACCACCACTCCTGGCTTATTTCTATTTTTTATACAATATCTTTTGTTCAAGATTATATACATCTAAAATTATATTTCTAGTTGGGTGAGGTGGCACACAACTATAATCCCAGTACTTGGCAGGCTGAGACAGCAGGATCACAAGTTTGAGGCCAGCCTCAGCAATTTAGCAAGACCTTAAACAACTTAGCATGACCATGTTTCAAAATAAAAAATAAATAAATAGAGTTAGGAACATAGCTCAGAGGTAGAACACCCTGTTTTCAAAACCCAATAACAAAAACTTTATATTTCTATTTTCTATACTCTATTATATGACTATATTTTAACTTAAATTTGAAAGCCCAGTAAAGAATATGTCTATTAAATTACTGAGAAAACTATTTTGAAAGTGAAGTTGATCAGGCCACACTGCTTATTTATAAGCAACAGAAGAAAGCTCTGAAAAGAATACACAGAGATAATTTTTGTAATACACAATAATAGAAAACTTGAGGGTAAATATGTCACACATTATATGATTCATGAGTTTTGCTACACATATATGCAAATCACATTATTGTCTTTAGTTAAAAAAGAAATATAAGCAAAACTTCTAGAAAAATACGTTTATTTGTAAATTTTAAAATTTCAATAACGAATCATAGAGCTGCCAATAATTTAGAGAATATAATCAGAAGTAGAACAAAAAAAATATGTAAATAAGTAACAGTGAGAAGTATAAATCAAGGGAAAGAAGCAAGATAAAACTGACTACTGACCTCAGGGGTAAATCTGTTTTTTGTTTGTTTTGTTTTAACCAATGTCACAGTAGTTTAAAAACCCTTTGAAAATAATATGCAAGATCAAAATTTCCTCCATGAAGAGACTCAACACTCAGTTATGAGTACGATAAAATTACCCCAACCCCTCTCCCTGCACACTACATGTATCCTCCAACACAAACTAACTCACAGGCATTCGAAATAAAAGTCTTGGTACATTTTTTTTTCTCTCCTGATCTTGGTACTAGACCAAGTCTACTCTGAGTGTAAGTAAACTTGAGGCAACTTTTCTACAGTTTTTTTTTTAACCCAACTGATCTACTAACTACATTTTTTAAATGTATTAAATGAAATCCATTTGGGTACAGCACAAAAGCAAATAAAACTCCAAGGTGGCACACACCTGTAATCCCAATACTTGGGAGTCTGAAGCATGAGAATTGCAGGTTCAAGGCCAGCCTCAGCAACATAGTGAGACCCTGTTTCAAATTTTTTTAATAGACTTGGGAATGTATCTGAGAGGCAAGAATGCTCTGGGTTCAATTTCTAGTACCACATACACACATACAAAAACAAATAGAAGCAAAGAAATGATAACTGTAAAATTTGGATGATAAGTAGCTGTGGTTACTAGAGTTGGGGAGATTCTAAATGAATTCGAAAAGAGCCCAAAGGAACTAAAATTGTGTTACTAATGTTTTCTTTTTCATGTTCTCAAGTTCTTTTTCTAAGAAATTCTATTTCTCCAGTTATCAAATTCTTATTGATGGCCATCTTGTTATTATGCCTGATAACCTACATACATGTCATTTGTATATCTTGCCTGTTTCTTTTGAAAAAAAAATGTTGGACATCCAGAAAAGTTGAAAAAATTCTAACATCCCTGAATAGTGTTCCTCCAGCTTTCCCTAAGGCTGTCCCCTTTTACATAACTATTGTATCATTAAGAGCACTAAGGAAAATAATAATACTAAACTACTAAATAAACCATAGGTTTCATTTGTGTGTGAGTCTAAACATTTGTGATTATTCAAACTATAATCTTTGTGCTCTTGTGAAGGGGTTCTTGAGGTCTAAAGTCCAGGTCAGCTGCAATATGATGATAACATGGCTCTGTTGGACAGACCTTGACAGGAGAAAGCTTTCTCCTGCTGCTTGTAGAGGATGGAAAGAAAAAGAAGTCAATCAGTGGTACAGCACTTGCTTAGTATGTACGAGCCCTAGGTCTGATCCCCAGCACCACAAAAGGAGTCAGAGAATTGCAAATTGTGAGGAGGACTCTACATTGCTATTTATTTATTTATTTATTTATTTATTTTTATTTATTATTTATTAATTTATTTATTTGCGATACTGGGATTGAATCCAGGGGCATTCTACCTACGAGCTACACCCCCAGCCATATTTTTTATTCTTTATTTTGAAATAGGGTCTCACTAAGTTGCGGAGGGCCTCACTGAGTAGCTATGGTTGGCCACGAACCCGGATCCTCCGGCCTCAGCCTCCCAGGTACTGGGATTACAAGTGTGCGCCACCAGGCTTGGCTCTACATTGCTATTTAAAGATGGAAGGATGGAGGAGAAGGAAACATGAGAAGGAACACAGGTGACCTTGAGGTTGATCTATGGCTGACATCATCAAGGAGATGATACTTCTAATATCATTTATTAATAGCAATAAACCTAAATGATAATAATAAACTTAATACCTTTGAACTATATTAATAGCTTTATAATTAGACAAAGAATAGATGGAACTGATTGGTACTACCATAAGGACAGAACTAACAGTAAACCTTTTACAAGCTTTTCTTAACTGTGTATAATCACTTAATATATTTACTAATTTATGTTACATCTATCTATCTATATATATATATACACACACATACATATACATATACACATGTGTATATAAATATAAATGTATATAGTTTTTAAGTGAAAAGCTATTTCAATAGTTATCTAGTAAGGAAAGAAGAGATAAAGAAGTTTGTATCTGATGGCACTTAACACAAAACCTCGTCTTGACCAGGTCAGAACAGGAATGATTATTTTGCACTGAGCTTGTCCATTGAAACCCACAGCCTAAGGCAAAAGCAGAGAAACCCTACTGAGAATTAAATTAACATCAGTTGTCTAAAAGCACCATTTAAAGAAATTATTACAAGTAGAAAACCACTATAATATTTAGAGCCAGAAGTATTTTCTTTTGGGATACAGTTTTTGGCTTAGGTTTTAAATGCTACTGAAAGTAATGCTTTATCTTTTAAAATATGGCATTAGAAGGCAAACATGTCCACAAAATAAAACTTTACCAATTATTTCTTCAACTTTTTAAGTAAATCCCACACACATGAGTAAAATTTGACTTGAAACTCTAGACTATCCTGAAAACTTTATCAAAGTTTTTTTTTTTTTGGTGTTCTCTCAACTAGAAATGTTTGGCAATGGAATAGTCAGTTACCAGGGATGCAATCATGAACACAACTTTGAAACCTCAGCTTCCCAAGAAGACAGTGGCTTCTTGTCCAACCTACTCATACTTTTGTATCACTTCTGTTCAGTCATGCTGTCGTGTCAAGAATCCAAACAGCCTGTCACGGTGACATTGTCCCATTGCCTGAGTAGAGATAATGTGCCTGGTGACTGTTTTCTGGAATCTTCAGCAGTGAGTTCTACATCTATGGTAATGCCCCATTCTCGCATTAAAGCCTGAAGGGCAAGGCTTTGGTTTGGGGAATCCTCACTGTGGACACATTTTCTGGAAGCAGTTGTAACACATTCTAAAAACACCTAATAAATTTTGCAGAGAGAAAAATTAACCTCGAGTATGGTATTTATAGACTTCTTTTTATGGTTGCAGCCACCATATCTGGCCATTAAACTGTAAGTTTAAATAGTAAAAATCTAGCCTGTTGTGTAAATAAAAGATAAATAATTTGTCTTTTAAGTAATCAATACTGTTAAACATCAGTTATATCAATAGGAGATACATTTATAACATCAACATTAAAATGCACATAAAAAAGAGGAAAACAATATATCTAATGACTTTCAGACTTTTATTTCAAGAGTCTGAATGCAGAATGTAATCTTTTTTATAGGAAGTAGTTGATGAACCTGGTGATAAAAACACTTGTATACTTTTTTTTCCCAAATTCTATCCCGTTGACATAATGAACATTAGTAATTGCTTTACAAGTAGTGGATGTTTTATAAGATTTGAAGGTTAAGCATTCAAGACTGACTTTTTTTTTGGTTTATTTTTACCATTTAGAAATGTCAGAACAACCAGTGTTATTAATACTAATTAAAGTCTCAGAAAGGTCAGTAAGGTGTCTGAGAGTTAAGAAACAGCCAGGCTGTGCTGTACTGAGATTTTAGATATTCTTAGGTGTGAAAACTTAATTATGTTAATATCAGGAATTATATCTTTTAAATTACATGAAATATTGGTGTGTCTACATTTTTAGACTTGAACTTCTTGAGATAGTCTGCTTTCCACTGTCATGGAATTCTTTTTTTAAAAAAAACATTTTTTGTTTCATTGTTAAGTATACAACATCATGAGATTCAAAGTGATACAAATGTGCGTGCGCACAGCACTGGGTGTATCTCCCTCCTGTCCCAACCCACTCCCCTCCTCCCTCCCTGTACATGTTAGTGAGATTGGTAGTGTGAGCTTCATACATGTGCAAGAGGCAGCCTGCAGGAGCCTGCTAGGATTTTTCTTTCTCTGAGCTAGTGCAACAGGAAAACCACAAAGAACAACCCTGTCTATCCCTGTAACAGTGCTTTCCACCAGACCCCTACCAGGAAGGCGCCTGACACTTTTTCTTTGCACTGTCCCAACAGCAAACTGGCACCTGATGACCTCATATGCTAATGAAGGATTACATACTAGTCCTCAATTAGATCCTCTAGAGACTGACCCCTCTCTCCCCTTGCCCTAGAAAAATGCCCATGCTAGGCACCTCACAGAGTGTGAGGGCGGCACTCTCTGTTCTACCAAAGGAGAGGCCCGCCCAGGCTTGCATTAAAGCTTTCTTTTTATACTGCTGAGCCACATCCCTTGTCCTTTTTTCTTTCTTTTTTTTTTTTTTTGCGGT
>PVJS01005302.1:0-10523 GCA_004027185.1 Glis glis | reverse complement strand
CCAAAGTACTGAGATTACAAGCGTGCGCCACCATGCCTGGCTCAATATTTTTGTTTTTTAATTGTCTACTCTTGATCAGAATGTACTTGACTCGATAAATGAATTATTACAATAAAAGTACAAAATGATAAATATCCACATATTTTTATTATATAAATGGTTTTTCTACCATTTATTTCATTCTAAAAACTTGGAAAACGAGGCAAAATGTTCTTTTGTTCAACATAATGAATGCCCCCATTTAGACTGAAATAAATGCAATTATATAAATTATTATTGGTTTCATACTTGAAAGTAACTGCTGACATAGACTATTATTTTGAGGAAAATTGTATTCAGGCTACAATTAATTTTAATTATCATTATTTATAGTGGCAGTATTGTGATATAGATTTAAAGATAATCCATGCCAAAATTGTGACAGCTATTTTCTGGAGTAAACACAGCAATGCAAATTATTATGTGACAGCCATATTTCATTTAGCAATCCAAGAAAGACATACAATGACCAGAGTGTATCTGAAATTCTTCTCTCAATATTCACATTGGTCTAGAAACTGAATGAAATAAATAACCATAGTAAGTTTATGAAAAACATGCAGATGTGATTGAAGGGGGTAAATACCTGTCTCGGTCAATCTTCTCACTGCCATCATCCAAAAAGCCTGACCACACAACTTAGAAGAAGGAAGGTGTATTTGCTTAGAGATTTTGAGACTTTAGGGCTGAGTCCATGTGTGAGTCTGGGGTCTGCGGATCTCAGGGCATGGCAGTGGGAAGCAGAGAGAGGAGGGAACAAAGCTCTGCGCTCACATCATGGAGGCCATAAGCAAGAGAGAGCAAGAAGGCAAGGGATTCAAAGAAAAAAGCAGTCTCTAAGGCCACACCCCCAGAGACCCACCTTCTCCAGCCACACCCACCTGCCTAGCTTTCCATCCAGTAAATCCATTACAATGGATTTATTTACTGATGAGATTACAACCCTCATGATTTAATTACATCGATTCTGAACGTTAATACATGAGCTCTTTAGTGGACATCCTATATCTAACTATAACAAAGCCTTTCCTGAAAAAGTTCAGATCATCAACAGAAATGATCAAATTTGTTAGAATATGCTAAGTCTACCATTTTTTGCTTCTTCAAAGTTATTCTGGTATAGGAGGAGCTAATATAATCAGCCTTTCAAATAGTAAATGTTCCTCTCCCCCTCAAAAGAGCCAGCCGGCTATATTTAGATTTAGAGAATTTTGAGAGTATGACTTTGATTCACTTTTTTATCTGATCAAGTATTGTGGGCCACTGATGATCCCAATATGACTAGTAAAATTGAATTTAATAGAATTACCTAAAATTTAAACTTATCTTGAAATCAGTTTGAGAAAATCACCGCATGATTCATAATTCACTTCTACCACAGACTTAGAAAGAGAGAATATTACCATAAAAGATACAAACCAAATATATGTGCTACAGAAGACAAAGATGTTTTAATTAAAACCAATGAGATGAAAGGAAAGGGAGAAAAGCAAACTATGTGTACTATACTAACAGGTTTCATTAGTCCCACTAATGAAACACGAAATGTTCTGAAGGTTATTTGTGCTAGACACACAAACAATACTTCCTCATTCAGGCACTCTTTTCTTCTCATTTTTAAGAAAATTTAATGTAATGGCAATAAAATTTCCTTAAAATATGAATAATCTATACCACTAAAGAAACAGTATGCAGAAACATGCATTTTCTTTTAAAAATAAGAGGAAAGTAAAAATTTCTCTGATTTTAGCCAGGGTCTCTGTGTCTAGGAGTTTCTTGAGCTTAGCATCCAGTGTGACATCCACCAGGGAGATACAGGTTTTGCTTCTAGCACTTCAGGCAACAAAGAAAATACAAAATCCAATAGAAGCTTTCGTATAGTGTAATCAATCTTCATTCTCTCTTCACATGCCATTATCAATAAAGTCCCCAATTTTTCTTTTGCCCTTTCTCTCACTTCTTGTGTTTTTCCTGAGAGACTCAGAGAAACCTCATGACTGAAAATATTCATTACTTATTCTAACTTCTTGGAAGAAAGTTGGCAGTCAAATAAAAATGAAATATTGTCCCAAATAGCAGAAAGTAGGGAATGAAAGATTGATGAATCTAAATGTTTTAATGAACATAGTTGGATTTTGAAGGATCAAGTTTTTTTCTTTTTATTTTTCAGTGAAAAAATAGTTTATTGGGACTATGTGAGATGTAGCTCTCAGGAACGGCCAGGGAATTCTGATGA
This sequence comes from Glis glis, assembly GCA_004027185.1. NCBI lineage: Eukaryota > Metazoa > Chordata > Mammalia > Rodentia > Gliridae > Glis > Glis glis. The sequence goes on along the minus strand of PVJS01005302.1, from coordinate 8,248 downwards.
GTTTGCCTAGTGGCCTCATTAGGAAGTCAACATAGAAACAAAGATTTCAGTAAGAAAGAAAGTCATCCTTATGTTATAACCCACTTTTCTACAGAGCGAACAACCATTGCCAAATGTTAAAGCAGAAACAAGTTTTGTGTTTTGTTCCCCAAAGAATAAAAATGAAACCAGTGTAGCTTCAATCAACTTAAAAATGAGAAGGGTTAGTAGAAAATCTAACTTCAGTTAGAATGGCAATCATCAAGAATACAAACAATGATAAATGTTGGCAAGGATGTGGGAAAATAGGAACTTGTATTCCCTGTTGGTGGGACTGTAAATTAGCACAACACTATGGAGATCTGTATGGAAGTACCTCAGAAAACTAGAAATGGAACCACCATATGACCCAGTACACCAACCCTTGGTATTTTTCCAAAAGAATTAAAGTTAGAATATTACAGTGATACATGTATACCCATGCTTATAGCAACACGATTCACAATAGCCAAATTATGGAACCAACCTAGGTGTTCATCAACAGATTAATAGATGAAGAAAATGTATTATACACTCACAATAGAATTTATCAGCCATAATGAAGAACAAAATTATGTCATCAATAGGAAAGTGGATGGAACTACAGAATATTATGCTAAGTAAGATCAATCAGTCTCAAAGAGTCAAGATTATATGTTTTTTCTTATATGTGGAAGCTGGAAAGAAAATAGCAAACATAAGGGACTTTAGATAAATAAGGAGAGCAGTAGAATAGTGGAAGGGGTTTTGGGGGAGGAAGATGGGGAGAGAAAAAGGAGAACTGATGAAGGAAACAGTTCAAATAATGCTACGGCAATACATGAAGGCATCACTATCAATCTCACTGACATGTATGGGGAGGCAGCACATGTGTCGGAGCGGGGTGGGATGCAGAGAGTAGCAGACCAAGTGCTTTGCTCAGGTATGTGTGTATCCCATTGAACCACACTATGATGTATAATTACAAAGCACTAATAAAAGTATAAAAATGAATACAGATAAGAATGGTAGGAAGTTGTTGGGGGAAGACCATTGCAAGCACTTTGGATTTCATTTCTGTATATTGGAGAATCACTGAGGGCTTGAAGTAGAGTAGTCCCTCCTTACCCATAATTTTAGTTACCTGAAGTTTCCATTACATGTAGTCAATCATGGTCCATATATATTAAATGGAAAATTCCAGAAAAAAAAAACAATTCAAAAATGTAAATTCCTTGGCATTCTGAACAGCATAAGGGAACCTCACACCATCCTGCTAAATCCTTCCCAGGGCAAGAATCATCCATTTGCCCAGAATATCCATGCTGCATATACTACCCACCTATTAGCCACTTAGTAGCTGTTGTGGTTATTATAAAGCCTTTCGTGGTATCACTGTGCTTGTGGTCAAATAACACTTAGGTAGTAGCTAATTTCTATGTGTAATGCCTACATCATTCACCTCCATTCTTAGCATGTGGGCCTCATATCATTTCACATCATCAAAAGAATATAAAAGATAAGTATAATATAATAAGGTACTACACTCATATAACTTACTATACTATGTTATTCTAATTGTTCTATTTTGTTATTAGTTAATGTTGTTGCTCTCTTACTGTGCCTTATTTATAAATTAAACTTTACCAAAGGTAGGTATATATTAGAGAAAACATAGCATATATAGATGACAATACCACCTGTGGTTTCAGGCATCCATGTTGGGGGTAGGTGCCTTGGGATGTATTTCCCAAGAATAAGAAAAAAGTACTATAGAAGAGGGACATGATCTAACTTGTGTTCAGAAAGGATCATTCTGTTTCTATATTGAAACACACTGCAGTGAGCAGTAGGATCAGCAAGCACGGCGAAGGGCTACTATGTAGATATGGAGCCAGAGAACACAGTGGTACTCTTGGTGACAGCAATGGAGGTGGTGAGAAGCAGCTGGCAATTTGATTGTGTTTTGAAGTAGGAGTCAGAATTTTCTTCCCAACAGGATCTAATGAATGAGGGGTGGGATATCTTAAAATGACTCCCTGTGGATTTCTAGCCTCAATAATAGTCAGAGAGTCTCCATTCATCATTGAGATGAAGAAAACCACAATAGAAGCAGTTTGGGAGCCAGGGGTTCAGAATATTAGTTTTAGAAATGCTAAGTTTGATAGGCTAATTAGAAACATAAAAAAGAGGAATCTAATAGACACTTGTATTGTGTGTGTGTGTGTGTGTGTGTGTGTGTGTGTGTGTGTATGTGTATGTGTGTGTGTGTGTGGTACTGGGGAATGAACCCAGGGGCATTCTACCTCCAAGCTGTACCCCCAGCCCTATTTTATTTTTTATTTGGAAACAGGGTCTCGCTAAGTTTATGCAAGCCTCACTAAGTTGCTGAGGCTGGCTTTGAACCTGTGATTCTCCTATCTCAGCCTCCCAGGTATTGGGATTACAGGCATGTACCACCACTCCCAGCTTGTATGTCTTATCTTGAGTTCCTGCAGAGATCAGGCTAATGATCAAGTTGAGAGTTATCAGAGTTTCATGAAACCTCCAAGAAAACAAGTAAAAAGAAAAGACTAAACTAGAATAGGTCAAATGTAAGTGCTCAGGAAGAATAGAATGTTCTGGAAGAGTAACATAAGAAGTTGGAAGAAAGTCAAATGTAAGTTGTGTTCTCGTAGATGCATGAAGAAACTGTGCCAGTAGGAGAGTTAACTCTTCAAACACTGATGCTAGGTCAAGAAAGATGAGCTTTTGGAATTGACCGCTAGTTGTGTGCTATGGGAGAGTCAAGGCAACACGAAGAAAAGTAGTGTGTTGGAGGTGGTGTTTTTGTTGCTGAGAAATGAGGGATGGAAAGAGGGAGGCAAAAGAAACATCTGAGTAAGGAGAAGAAAGAATGGGAAAAGGAGAATGTAAGAACTGAGAATATGGGATACTCTTTTGAAATGGGTATTCAAAAGGAGACTAGGCCAATGGGATTCTAATTGGTAAGGGAAGAAGAGCTATGTAAATGCATTTTTAAAGATGGGAGGGTAATGACATTCCTACACAGTATTGGAAATGATGCAGAGGAGAAGGGGGAACACTGGCTTGTGGGAAAAGGGAGGAGTGCTGGTGTAATGGCCAATGTTCTTAGGCATTTTCTACAAAAGTAGAGAGATTGACGAGATAGAAGTCTAGAGAATTCTTCCAACACAAGTGCTGCTGAATTATCTTGTGAGCACCATGGGTGATTTTAAATTTTTGAAAGCCACACTAAAATAAAAAGGCAAAAGGAAGATAGTAAAATTCATTTTAATATGTTATTTTAACCCAACATATCCAAAATGCTATAATTTGGACATTTAATCAATATGACAATATTGACTGAGATATTTTATATTCCATTGTTCACACTGTCAGAAATATGATGTGTATTTTACACTTACAGCACATCTCAATTAAGACGAGCCTCATTTCATATGCACCACAGCCGGATGTGGCTCGTGGCTACTGTGTGGCAAAGCACTGATGTGGCATTTCAAGTGCACAGGTAGAATATGTGGCTATAGATCCTGGTGTGTGGGGGGGAGTGAAAGTTGTGATGGTGGCAGTCTATGACATTCACTTTCTGATAATATCAATTCTCTTAGGGAAGAAGGAATGATAGTACAAGTAAATGTGAGGTGGAAGGAGAGAGATCTTGGAGGCTTATAGAAAAAGTAGATATGAATTAACATAGAATATGGGAACAGCCACTAAGCAGCAGGAAGGTTCATAACCATATGTTTAATGTAAGTCCAGGCAGCATAACTTAAGCTTGTTCATACATAAATTGCAATGATCTTCTTCTAGCCTTTTCTCAGTCTTTATTTGCTTTACCTGAATAGATATGTCAACTTATGTTTCTTACTGAGTTTGGAAAGTATGAGTATTGATTCTATAAGATGTAAATGAAGATGAATGAAGAAGCAGACAATACTACTGCTCTAAGAATAAAGTTTCTAATGTTTTTTAATGATATCATTAAATATTTTAAATAATACAAGTTAAACACCTGCTTTTGCATACATGGACTAAATTTTACATTGTTATATGAATGCACTGGAGGGTATTTATTATTTACCACCAGTGTTGATGCAGAATTAAATAGGATTTCTATTGAATCTAGGGCATTTTTAACACATAGTAAACCATTGCTTTATAAATTATTCTAATTTTATTCCAGGTCACCAGTTCACTGGCAATAACAAATTACACACGTACTTACTGTTGATAAATAAACTTAAAATGACTTAATATTTAAATGACAAAATGGGAAATATGTCAACTTTAGCATGAATACAATCATAAATTTGTTCATTGGTCTGTCTTTAAATTCATAATAATAAGCATTGGTTCACACCTAGAGATATTCATAAATTATACTAATATGCAGTGTATATATGCACTACTTATGCAGATTTCTTTCTCTGCCCTAGCATCTTCCTTATATATTGATCCATGCATAATTGCTTATTAATTTTTCATATGCAGGCTCAGCTTGCTCAACTCAAGATTTTATAAAAGCTGAAGTTCAGAAGACCTTTGGGACATTATAAAGACCTCAGTGCTTCAAGGAAAGATTTCACATAACCCTGTGGGACATGATTAGCCATGTCTCTTAGAGCAGTTAGCAAATACACCTCAAGGGCAGTCAACTGCTAAGACCCTAGGTTAAAGACAAGCAGATGTTACTTGTAACCAACAGAGTGTCCCAGGGTGTCTGCATCTGAAGGGGTTGTAAGATTCTCATTGTCTTGGGATTCTGACCTAAAACCACACCTGAGTTCTTGGATAGTGCCTCTCTTTCTACCCACCCTCAGCTCACTTTCAGATACTTCCAGAAAGGAAGCCTGTATTTCTACCTGGCAACTCAGGCCAGGTATCTTCTGTGCATACTTCAACCATCCTTGCTACAGCTGTTTGCCTCCATTCCCAAAGCTGTTCCTATTGTCAGTCTCTCCATTATATTCTTCCCAGCAAAAGTCTTTTGCAAATCAATTTAAATCAGTGACCAATTAACCAGAACCCAAGTCTTTAGCAAAAGGAAAACCAGAGTTCCTATCACAGTCTAGTCTCTGAAATCTTCACAAAGTTCTATTTACCCAGAGAACACACACACACGTACACACACACACACACACACACACACACACACACACATCAGACATTTAGAAAAACTAGGGCTGAGAAGTGAGCAGGGAAAAGAGACAATGTAAACAGACTGACGAGAAGTCCAGATAATGAAATGAACAGATAAAGACTTTAACAGTGCTTAATACTTTCAAGAAATTAAACAACAAAAATTTCAGTGGAAAATTTGAAGCCATATAGAACAAAATGGAAACTCTGGAAATGATTAATGTAGTGACAAAAGTTAAAAAAAGATATAGATAAGTTTAAAAGCAGACATTAAAAACTAAGGAGAATTGGTAAAAGACAAAAAATATTTGCATTGCCAATATGTGAACTTTTTCAGGGGACAGTGTATATTTAAACCATAAAATGGTGAAAATGGTCTGATTGTTCACTGCCAAACAAAGAAAATTCCATTTCATCATAATGATTTTTTTTTTTTTTGCGGTACCAGGGATTGAACCAGGGGATTTCTTCCTCCGCTCTACACCCCTGGCCCTATTTTTTTTATACTTTATTTTGAAACTAGGTCTCACGAAGTTGTGGAGGGTCTCACTAAGTAGAGAGAGAGAGAGAGAGAGAGAGAGAGAGAGAGATCTGAGGCTGGCCATGAACCCGGATCCTCTGGTCTCAGCCTCCCGAAGTACTGGGATTACAAGCGTGTGCCACCACACTCGGCCCTAATGATTTTTAATAGATTTTTGCACCTTTGTTTTCATGGTAAAATGATAAAAACAAAACTTTAGCATATTGTCTTGGTTTTTGAAGTATAATTCTGGTTTATTATTCTCAAGATTCCCTTCCAAATTGATATCTCACTTCATTAGTACTCTGGAGGAAAATTACAATCATCATTTAAATGGATGGTTCAGTTGCCACACATGTGCATGCACGCGTGCACACACACACACACACACACACACACAAACACACACACTGCATTTATTTTATAGAATTGAAGCTAGGCTCATTTTTCAACAAATATACTCAGAAGACAAAGGTAGCTCTTATTCAGGTAATTGATCAGAAAAAAAGAAACTTTTAAACATTTAGTTATATAACCAGAGTAGTAACCAGGGTCCTATGTTTTCTCTTACCTTCCTTCATTATTAAATAAAAGGCATCATTCCCACCATAGCTAGTTTCCAATATGACACTGTTTGGGTTTGACCTTCTTGTAGAAGAAACTAAAAGGCCCTGCCCCACTCTTATCCTACTTTCTAAAGGGAAAACTATAAAACCAACCTTTCTCAAAGACAAACATGTAATAGGGTCACAATATTAAGTGAAGGAACATTATTATGCTTTAAGACAGCATTGGGTCTACTCCCAACCCCTACTCTATTTATTGAGACACTGTTCTATAAATTTGTCTTCTTTTCAGCTTTAGATTGCTCTGAGATAGCTGGAATTGGGTAGTATGCCAGAGGAAGGGGTCACAGAGGAGAAACAGTTCCACCAGGGCTAGACAATCCACAACTGTGAATGAATGGAATCTAAACCCTGGGAGGAACCTCTCTACCCAGAAGATAGGGCTGTCTTCAAGAGAAAGTTTAGTTAATGAATATAATACTTAATCTTTGACCTAAGCAGCAAAGAAAAAAGTTAAGACAAAAAAGAAAACTCATAATTAAGAGAAATGTTCAACATTAAATCATGCATCCCAACACCCAATTGTCAGTTAAACTTCAGGTTTATTTCAATATTAAATTTTGTGATCTCATAGCTTTCTCTTATTAATCTCTTACCATTAGAATAAATCTCTCAGAGGAAATAATAAAAAGTAAAATAGATGTTTACAAAAGCTTATGTGTTCAAAAAGTGAGAAATCATGTTCTAGTCTTAGGGGAAAAATTTTAGTCTGTCACTTGATATAGTGTTATATGTCATGTCACAACAAAATAAAGAATACAAAGCTAATTAAATGAAACTTAAAATATTTTAATATTTCCAAAGACTAACTAGACAGATAAATTACTGTTCTCCACACTCCAGATTATGGCATTGAAATATCATCCCTCTAATAAAGAGGTACATTGCTATTGATTATTTCAATACTTCCTTTCTTTTCCCTATCCCAAGGTTTATGGTTAAATTTCTACAAATGGTGTTGGGAAAACTGGTAATCCATTTGTAGAAAAATGGAATTAAACACCTACCTCTCACCCTGCACAAGAGTCAACTCAAGATGTATCAAAGACCTGGAAATTAGACCAGAGACTTTGAATTACTAGAGGAGGGCATAGGTCCAACACTCCAACATAAAGGCACAGGTAGAAACTTCCTCAATAAGATCCCCAAAGCTCAGGAAATTAAAACAAGAATTAATAAATTGAATGGACTTAAACTAAACATTTCCTGCTCATCAAAGGAAACTATCAAGAGTCTAAAGAGAGAACCTACAAAATGTGAGATCTTTGCAAGCTATTTTTCTGACAGAGGACTAACATCTAGAATATGCAAATTACTTGAAAGACTTAACACTAATAACCCAATCAATAAATGAGAAGTTGAACTAAATAGACACTTCATAAAAGAAGAAATACAAATGGCCAATACATACATAAAAATGTTTAATGTCATTAGCAATCAGAGAGATGCAAATTCAAACTACACTGAGATTCCATCTAACTCTAATTAGAATGACAATCATCGCCGGGCGTGGTGGCCCATGCTTTTAATCCCAGTACTTTGGGAGGCAGAGACCGGAGGATCCGGGTTCGCGGCCAGCCTCAGCTCTCTCTTGCTCTCTCTCTCTCTCTCTCTCTCTCTCTCTCTCTCCACCTAGTGAGGCCCTCCACAACTTCGTGAGACCCGGTTTCAAAATAAAGTATAAAAAAATAGGGCCGGGGGTGTAGCGCGGAGGTAGAACGCCCCTGCGTTCAATCCCTGGTACCGCCAAAAAAAAAAAAAAAGTTAAAAAAAAAAGAATGGCAATCATCAAGAAGTCAAACAACAATAACTGCTGGAGAGGATGTGGGGAAATAGGAACTCTTCTACACTGTTGGTGGGATTGCAAATTAGTGCAGTCTCCATGGAGATCAGTGTGGAGATTCCTCAGAAAACTAAGAATGGATCCACCATATGATCCAGC